>JAOTRH010458886.1:17862-28977 GCA_034768845.1 Heliamphora exappendiculata | reverse complement strand
GCACTGAGGCTGAGTACCGTGCTCTTGCTGATACTACAGCTGAACTTTTATGGTTGCGGTGGCTTTTGACAGATATGAGTGCTCCTCAGATAATTAGTTCCCCTCTTTATTGTAATAATCGGAGCGCCATCCAAATTGCTCACAATGATATCTTTCATGAGCGCACCAATAATATTGAAATTGATTGTCACTTCATCCGACATCACCTTCAACAGGGCACCTTACATCTCCAATCTGTCTCTTCTGAAGATCAACTTGCCGACTTTTTAAAAAATATCATCCTCCTGGTCGCCTTCGTGCTCTAATTTCCAAACTTTAGCTGACTTCGTCATCTCGCGTTTGAGGGGGGATGTTAGAATATTAGATTGATTTTATTCTGATTTGATTTTATTCTCTATTTATTGTATTTCCTTTCTTATTTATCCATATTCGCCTATAAATAGGCCACATATTGTACAGTTTCAATATACAAAAAATATACAGTTATTTTTCTTTCTCAATTTCTTCAATAAGGTTCACAATGATGGCTGTGTCTATTCAATTTACAAAAATAATAAACCATCAAGGGGCAGTGAGTGTAACTGGTTGTGATGGTTTCAGTTGTTTCCAAGGTGATTCATGGAGGGTTTGGAGGTTGTGGGTGGTGGCGCTAGTAGTGGTCGTGTGTCCGGAGGTGGCGGCATGATGTGGGAGAGAAGAGAGGAGGAGAAATGGGAGAGAAAGAGATAAATTACCGAGAGAGAGAAAAAAACAAAATCGGTGGTGCGACGACGAACAACGGCAGAGGAAGTAGTCGGCGGTGGCGATGGTTGTGAACGGTGGTGGTGGAGGTCCAGCGATGGGTGTGGCTGTCGTGGTGAGGGACCGTCCCTTCTTCTTCCAATTTCTTCCTTCTCAAATTCTCAGATTGCTTCTTCCTCACAGTTTTGTACACCTAGAGAATTTTATTTTTTATTTTTTTATTTTTTTTCAGTGTTGGTTTTTGGAACGTGGATGAGCCTTGTATTTTAAACAAGTCTCTCGTTACGTATAACTTTCACATGGGCATTAGTTGACAAGTGATCTTTTCTTTTAAATTTTTTTTTCATGCGTTTATATATATATATATATATATATATATATTTCTTGGCGACAAAGTTATATGTCGGTTGGGGTCTAAACTGACACGTTACGACACGTGTCAGTTTTAATGTTATTTCATATCATTTTGAAATTTTTAAAGTAAAATTTTATGTTCAAAAAAATTCACAACATTTAATATAAATTTTTAATGTCAATTCGATAAGTTTCGCGTCGTCAGAATTTTATTAAAATATTTGTACATATAAGTAAATTTTTACATTTATCGAATTTTAACGAATTTTACTATAATTTCCCGATTAAATTTTTATTTATAAGATTTTGTCAGGAATTATATTTTAGAGTATCGACTAATTATTTCTTTTATAACGAATTGTCAAGTAATATATTATTTTAGGGAGCTTAACTAGCTAACTCGAGAAATTATAGTTGACACATGTCTTATTTCTATTAGTTGCTATGGTACGGGTTATTACAATCTACCCTCCTTCAAAAAATTTCGTCCTCAAAATTTTCGTACCTTTTTACACAAATCACCCTTATACAGCAATAGGGTTTAGAATCCTTCATCGTAGAGTCAAGAACTCGACGTCTCAAAACTGAACGGCGTCAGAACGAGAATCCGTCTGGATGGATACGAAGCCCTCAACCCCAATAACAAGGATCCACAAGGGATCGAACACAAAACTAAGCCCCGGCCCTCAAAGCTAGAGAGAAGGCAGAAAAAATGGGGCTTTTAGCCTGGAAGAAATGTTTTATCTCAAAAGCTTCGCCACTGCCATATTTATAGAAAACCAAAAATTACACTGTCCAGTCGACCGAACCCCTGAGTTCGGTCGACCGAACCCAAAAAGCTCAGTTCAGTCGACTGAACCGAGCCCCTCAGTCGACCGAACAACTGGGCAGAGGGTGTTCCGACGTTTCCAAGGCAAAAATAGATTTCTAAGGTCCAAATAAGCATCTACCAAACCTCGAAAAGCGTGTAACACATTTATACATGTTCTATAACTGTAAAGCATAAACCATGCATCGATACTATTCATATACTGAAGGGACACATCAAATATATAAATAATCTAAAAGATAAGGGTCAGGATCTCACAACTCTCCTCCCTTAAGGAATTTTGCCCCCAAAATTCGCAACAAGGTCACGAGGTAAACAGGTCTAGATATCTAGCACGCATCCCAGACTCGAGCTCCTAGGTCGCTTCTTCCACCCCGCGATGAAGCCATAAGACCTTGACATAAGCAATTGTTCTGCCCCGTAGCACCTGCTCCTTTGTATCAAAAATCCTCACTGGACACTCCTCATAGGTGGCATCCTCATCAACCAGTAGCTCAGTCCAATCTAACACATGCGAAGGATCAGGCTCGTACCTCCGAAGTATAAAAACGTGGAACACGTTATGCACAGATGCTAACTGAGGTGACAAAGCCAAACGATAAACAACCTCACCAATCCTGTCGAGGATCTCAAATGGTTCAATGAAGCAAGGTGATAACTTCCCGCTATAGCCAAACCTCATCAAACCTCTACGTGGCGAGACCTTCAAAAACACATGATCTCCCATGGCAAACTCCAACGTCGTCTCCTCTGATCTACATAACTCTTCTGACGGCTCTGCGATGTCAGTAGGTGCTGGCGAATCATTGTAACCTTCTCTGTCGCCTCCCGTACCATGTCGGGTCTCAAGACTATGGTCTCTCCCACATCTGTCCAACGCACAGGTGATCTACACGGTCTACCATATAAAGCCTCATACGGTGTCATCCCAATACTGGACTGATAGATGTTGTTGTATGCAAACTCTGCCAACGGTAGATGATCCTCACACGAACCTCTGAAATCAAGGGCACAAGCCCTCAGCATATCCTCTAGAATCTGTATAGTCCTCTCTGGTTGGCCATCCGTATGGGGGTGAAAAGCAGTACTGAATATCAAGTTCGTCCCCAAGGCCTCTTGCAGACTCTGCCAAAAGCGCGAAGTGAAGCGTAGGTCTCGGTCAAAAACAATGGACACTGGCACTCCATGCAATCGGACTATCTCTCTAACATACAAGCTACTCAGTCATTCCACCGAATCCCTCACTTGGATGGGGAGAAAGTGTGCAGACTTCGTCAACCTATCAACCACAACCTATACGGCGTCGTGCCCCCTAGGTGACTGAGAAAGTCCTGACACAAAGTCCATCGTGACATGCTCCCACTTCCACTCTGATATAGGCAACGACTGTAGCAATCCTGCCGGCCTCTAGTGTTTTGCCTTTACCTTCTGACAGGTAAGGCACCGAGCAACAAACTAGATTACATCCCTCTTCATACCCATCCAACAGAACTGACGACGTAGGTCGTGATACATCTGTGTGCCTCCTGGATACACGGCAAGACGAGAATGATGGCACTCATGTAGTAGATCAGCTCGGCATAACTCTGGCACAAACAACCTCACAGCTAACGTCAAACTCTGATTAGAACCCATAATCCAGCTTGTTGTTTCCTCTCCACTAGCAACACGATCTCGTATCATCTGAGCCTCCAGGTCCGTCTGTTGGAGCTCTAACACGCATGCTATCAATGCTAGTTGCGAAACTACAGAGAACAAGGTAGCACCTGTCGCGGTCTCTCTGAGGAAAAGGTCAAACTCCCCAATCTCTCCAACATGCCCCACTCACGTATAGCCACAGAAGCTAACGATCCATGAGGCCTCCTGCTGAGAGCGTCAGCCACCACATTGGCTTTCCTAGGATGATACTGCAACTCAAAATCATAATCCTCTAACAACTTCATCCATCGTCGCTGGCGCAAGTTTAGGTTCTTCTGCGAAAACAAGTATTTCAAACTCTTGTGATCGAAGAATACCGAAGTGCTCACCATACAAATAGTGATGCCATATCTTTAAAGCGAAAACCACGACTGCCAACTCCAAGTCATGTGTAGGATAGTTCCTCTCATGCGTCTTCAACTGCCGAGAACCATAGGCTACAACCTTCTCTCCTTACATCAACACACAGCCAAGACCATCATGGGATGCATCACGGTACACAGTATAACCCAAGCCTTGCTCTGGGATAATCAACACTGGCGCTCTAGTCAATCTCATCTTCAGCTCCTGGAATGCTGACTCGCAAGACTGACTCCAAACAAGTATAACTCCCTTCCGCGTTAGACGCGTCATTGGCGCAGCAAGTCTAACAAAGTCCTTCACGAACCGCCGATAGTAGCCTGCTAAACCCAGAAAACTACGGATCTCAAAGACGCTCTTCGGTCGGTCCCAACCAGTCACAGCGTCAGTCTTTGACAAATCCACAGCTACTCCATCTGTCGACACTACGTATCCCAAAAATCTCACCTCCAGCATCCAAAACTCGCACTTCTCAAACTTCGCATGCAAGCGATGTTCTCTCAGAAGCTGCAGAACGATACGCAAGTGATCCTCGTGTGCCTCTCTAGTGGGTGAATATATCAGAATACCATCCACAAACACCACTACAAAACTATCCAGATAAGGATGGAAGATCCGATTCATCAAACCCATGAACATAGCAGGCGCGTTCGTTAGACCGAACGGCATAACCAGAAACTCGTAGTGACCATAGGAAGTCCAAAAAGCAGTCTTCGATATGTCCTCGTCCCTAATCCTCAATTGATGATATCCTGATCTCAAGTCAATCTTCGAGAAGCAACTTAAACCCTTTAGCTGATCAAACAAGTCATCTATCCTCGGCATCGGATACTTGTTCTTCACTGTTACCTGATTCAGCTTCTGATAATCTATACACAAATGCAAAGATCCATCATTCTTCTTAGCAAAAAGAGCAGGAGCTCCCCACGGCAAAGTACTCGGGCGTATAAACCTTCTGTATAGCAACTTCTGCAGCTATACCTTGAGTTCACGCAACTCAGCGGGTGCAAAATGATAGGACGTCATAGATATGGGAGCCGCTCCGGGGACTAGATCAATAAAGAACTCTACCTCACGGCTCGATGGCAACTCAAACAGATCATCAGAAAAGACATCCGGATAGTCGCACACCACCGGAGGTAACTCTCCTCAAACCCCAACCTCCTCATCTAACATGAGAGCTGCAAAGAGGAAACCCAGGTTACCCTGGTTCCGTATAGCACTCGGCAAAGACATCAAACCCTCATACCGGTCTTCCACAAAACAGAAGCAATCTCCCGTCGGTGTGCAAATCGTTACCCTCTGTCGATCGCAATCGGTAAAGGCACGATAGGTGATCAGCCAATCCATCCCTAGGATGACATCGAATGCAATCATGTCTAGAATGATAAGGTCAAACTCAAAACAACGATCGGCAACCTCCAATACACAGGATCTACAGACAAGACTCAATGTCACACTCCTACTGACTGGAGTCTCTACACTCAAGGTATTACCCAACCAATCCATTTGCAACCCCAATACATATGCAAAAGCAGAAGATATAAACGAATGTGATGCTCCAGTGTCAATAAGAACACTGGCCCATGATCTGAAGATTAGAAGGGTACCTCTGATCATGGAGGTGGTAGCAGCAGCATCAGGCCCGACCGATGCTCTAAAAGAACCAAGATCTACAAGAACATATGCTCTGGCCGGTCCACTGTGGCCCTGAACTGTAGACTGTCGACCCGACTGTACTGAAGCTCCTCCCTCTGCAAAACGGGACGTTTGAGCTCTAGGCTGTGAATACATCTGTCTCCCCTAGCCTGATGGAACAGCTGGTGCTCCCGCTGTGCTCTGAATGCTCCCTCCTCTGGGGCAGTCCCTCTGGATGTGCCCAGACTGGCCACACTCAAAACATACCACAGGCTCCCTCTCCCGCGTCTGTGACTACGACTGTGCCTGAACAGGCGCTGGACTCTGGCACTCTGCCGCACGATGCCCTGGTCATCTGCATCTATAACAAACAAGCTCTCTCTGATCAAATCGTCCCGTTGAGGCTACAGGAGTCGTGGATGCAGAAGACTATGGCTGATATGACCCCACTTGATAGGAACTCAGACCAGATGTCCGTCGACGCTTGTTCTCCCTGCGTCCCTGATCCTGTGTGCGTCCTCCACCTAGCTGACCCCGACTGTCTCTATCTCTACGTGTCTCATTCAAAGTGCCTTCCACCTTCATGGCGGTCTCCACTAACTCTGTAAAAACCTAGATCCTGAGTGCTTCCACTCTGTCTCAGATAGCTGGCCTCAAACCCCTCTTGAGCTACTTCACACGAAACTCATCAGTAGGCATGATCTCCTGTGCAAATATTGATAGGCTAGTAAACTCAGCCTCATACTCCACAATAGTCATCGTCCCCTGAGTCAGGAACAGGAAGTCCTCTTTGTAGCGATCCCTTAACATCGTTGGAAAGTATTTCTCCATAAATACCTTCGTGAATGCCTCCTAAGTGCCCATCACTGTAGTCCTAGCGAACTTCCACCACATATGCGCACTCCCCCTCAGTTGGAAAGCAGCAAATGAAACCCGCAGATCCTCCTCCTCTATCTGTAGAGTATCAAGGATCCTGGTAATCAGCTCTAGCCATTCTGTGGTAACCGTGGGGTTAGGATCCCCAGAAAAGGTAGGAGGGTCCAGACGGCGAAACTCGCACATCGCGACCGTCGCCCTCGACTCAGGTATGGTCTCTCTCCCCTAGAGGCCTCAGCCAATTGTCGGATGGAGCCAACCATCTCACGCAACAGATCTCCGTTAGCAGGTCCTTGGGGTGCATTAGCATTCCCAATAACTGGGACTGGAACGTCCCTTCGGCCAGAACCATGGCCACGGCCTCGACCTCGTCCTCGTCCTCCCCGCGTTGACATAACTCTATATAAAAGCAACATAATAGGATAAGCATCCATACAACATGTTATTGCTAATGTAAAAGACAGATCACCTATAAGCATGCTAACACATAGCCACTTAATATCATATCATCGCATCTCACATACCAAGGAGAACCAACAAGAAGGACTCGTCCATCTAGATAACCCACTTAGATTCCTTGCTAGAAATCACGTCCGCGAAACGCGTCTCTAACATGGCTCCCAAGTTTGTTAATCCAAACGCCCGAAGGCAAGGCTAATAATCCTAAGGTCCAACCTCCATACCCACGTATACATAATCATCATGCTGAACAGACTATCATGCTTATGTTAGGAAACGCTGTAACACATGCAATCAAGTACACATACATCCTCACAATGTGATGTACCCTCTTTCCCATGCCTCATAGGTATTCGAACCCAGAGCTCTGATACCAAGTTGTCACGCTCCAACATCAGGGTAACGCGAAAGCCCACCAAAAGATAGTTTGAAAAAATAAGATTTGCAGTTAAAAAACTCTCAACTCAAAAATATACATCATTTGGATAAAATTTTAACGGTTTAACTCTCATAAACTGAAAACATGCATCTCATACATGAATAAACATATCGCCCAAAGGCGTACAAAATCAGCCATCACAGACGTTACATGTAAAAGTACATGTACAAACAAAAGGATAAATTACAGCAAATTTTTCATCACCTCTGCAACTAAGTCAACTCCCACATGCTCACCTGAAAAGGGTTTTACAGCAAATCCCACACCGTGAGCCGAAGCCCAATAGGAAAAGATAACTGTAAAGCAAGCTATGCAATTATAAGCATACAGGCTCAACCACCGGAGCCAAAAAGTTTTCCATCTCAAAATCACAAGTTTTCATCCTTCAAACTATGCATATCATCCTAACAGGTATCATGCCACAGTTAAGGAAAAGCAGTAATAAAATAGTAATCTCCACTTAGTTCACACCGTTGAGGAGAAAAATGTAAATGAAATCCTATGTACCGACTCTATCACACAGACAAAAGTAACAACTATAGGCTCCTACTCATTACCCTAGACCCAAGTCACACAGACTGGCTTGGTAATGACAAGTTCTATACGGAGTTACAACAACGCCATTAACGGAGGCAACCGACTCAATTTTTGGGCATAAAACCCAAGGGTCCAGAGCACCCACACATCGCCATTCACGGAGGCAACCGACTCAATTTACGGGGATTAATCCGAAGGTATAGAGCACCTACACTGCGCACGTTTCTAGACTTTCACCGAGGAGCACTACAGGGTCACATACAACCACACACACGTGTTACGGTACATCTATGGATAACATTTAAAAACCCACAAAGCATTTATACAACGCAGGTATAAAACGATCCAATCCATCAACCATGGAGATCTAAAACCATTTCCAGCAAAACGTTTAAGAGTTGAGAGTCAACCCCGTGAGTTAGCTTTAAACCTAAAAAAAAAATACATTTTTCACCATTTTCACAAAATACCTCGTTTTCAAACTTTTTTTAAAAAACTACGGATATCAACATACCCATATCATGAAATAAATCGAGAAGGGCGTAAAAATCTACTTTTACCCAAAAACTAAGATTTAAACATGAAAATCACATTTGATGTACTTTTTACCCGGTAAAAGCACGTATAATTACACAAATCACCCTTATACGGCAGTAGGGTCTAGAATCCTACCTCGGAGAGTCAAGAACTCAACGTCTCAAAACTGAACGGCGTCAGAATGAGAATCCGTCTGGATGGATACGAAGCCCTCGGCCCCGATAGCAAGGATCCACAAGGGATCGGACACAAAACCAAGCCCCAGGCTCTCAAAGCTAGAGAGAAGGCAGAGAAAATGGGGTTTCTTAGCCTGGAAGAAAGGTTTTATCTCAAAAGCTCCGCCACTACCATATTTATAGAAAACAAAAAATTACACTGTCCAGTTGACCGAACCCCTGAGTTCGGTCGACCAAATCCAAAAAACTTAGTTCAGTCGACTGAACCGAGCCCCTCAGTCGACCGAAAGACTGGGCAAAGGGATTTTTGACGTTTTCAAGGCAAAAACAGGTTTCTAAGGTCCAAACAAGACTCTACCAAATCCCGAAAAGCGTGTAACACATTTATACATGTTGTTCTACAACTATAAAGCATAAACCATTCATCGATGCTATTCATATACTGAAGGGACACATCAAATATATAAATAACCTAAAAGATAAGGGTTAGGGTCTCACAGAAAACCTCCCCCATAAGGAGAACCAACACCCATATTGGGCAACCTCCCCTAACGGGGATATAAAGGACCGAAAACCCTTGCAACTTGGCACTTTGGAATAGTAGCACATTATTAAAAACATTCTTTTCACATACTCATGCTTTGTAAAAAGTGCAGATAGTATATTTAAAAACAACACCGATGCATTTGAATAAAAGATTATGATATCACAATTTCTCATACTTCAAAATATGGATATAAAATATATTTAAAACATAATTCATACATTTATGTTCAAAATAATATTTAAGCACTCTCACATATATTTATATTCAAAATAATACTGCATTTATATTCAAGATAATATTTAAACATCTCATCTTGACTTAGGCATGACAAACTCTCTCTTTGTTCTTAATTCCAAAATTTCTAATCCTCGAATGACCAAGTCTCAGTACTTAGCACGAAATCACATCTATATGTAAATATAAAATACTAATTTCTGTGCGTAACTTGGCTAAAAGTTTTATTTACTTAATCAACTTTCTAAATTTTTAAGTTTTTAATTAAAAATTTAGCTTAAAATTTTATTTATATTTTAAACCCTTTTTAATCACTAGTAGATTCTTTTCATTATTTTAAAGTACTTTATTAAAATTCAATTCCAAATATATTATTCATTTGCTTAATTTAATTAAAATGTATTATGTAACTCCCGAAATATGAAAATATTTTTAAATAGTATTTTTCTTAAGCTATCATTACTTTCATAATTTAAAAAAAAATATCATAAAAATAAATAAATAAATAATTAAACAATAAGCTAACTAAAATATTTAAACTAAACTAAACAAAACAAACCCCTCCCTCAACAGTATTCATCTTCAACCTCTCGAACGTTTACTTTTTTCTTATTTCTTTTTTTTTATTTTTGTTACTTCTCTCTAGTAATCTAATAACTTAAACTTGAAATTGATCAAAATAAAAAAAAAATTAATCCAATCAGCGATGGTACATACTCAACTGATCGGATCATGTTTTTAACAAGTTAAAAATAAATTCAAAAAATAATTTATTAATAAAAATTATTAAACAAAATATATTCTAATTTGGATCTTATCAAGCAATGTACCAACTATCAAAATCATTTATTAGCGGCGTTAAGTTGTCAAAAGATAGTAAATGTTATCGGCGTTAAGTCATCAAAAAATAGTGAATATTGTCGATAGAGAAGTAATAAGGTTCACAACGGTGGCTGTGTCTGTTCAATTTACAAAAATAATAAACCATCAAGGGGCAGTGAGTGTAATTGGTTGTGATGGTTTCAGTTGTTTCCAAGGTGATTCATGGTGGGTTTGGAGGTTGTGGGTGGTGGCGCTGGTAGTGGTCGTGTGTCTGGAGGTGGCGGCATGATGTGGGAGAGAAGAGAGGAGGAGAAACGGGAGAGAAAAAGATAAATTACCGAGAAAAAAACAAAATCGGTGGTGCGACGCCAAACAACGGCGGAGGAAGTAGCCAGCGGTGGCGATGATTGTTAACGGTGGTGGTGGAGGTCCAGCGGTGGATGTGGCTGTCGTGGTGAGGGACCGTCCCTTCTTCTTCTAATTTCTTCCTTCTCAAATTCTCAGATTGTTTCTTCCTCACATATTCGTTCACCTAGAGAATTTTATTTTTTATTTATTTATTTTTCTTTCTTCAGTGTTGGTTTTTGGAACGTGGATGAGCCTTGCATTTTAAACAAGTGTCTCTCAACGTGTAACTTTTACATGGGCATTAGTTGACAAGTGTCCTTTTCTTTAAATTTTTTTATGCGTTTATATATATATATATATATATATATATATTTCTTGGCACAAAGTTATATGTGGGTTGGGTCTAAACTGGCACGTTGCGCACGTGTCAGTTTTTAATGTTGTTTTATATTATTTTAAAATTTTTAAAGTAAAATTTTATGTTCAGAAAAAATTACAAAATTTAATATAAATTTTTAAT
>JAOTRH010458886.1:0-17761 GCA_034768845.1 Heliamphora exappendiculata | reverse complement strand
GTCGTTAGAATTTTTTTTAAATATTCCTACATATAATTTTTAAAATTTTTACATTTATCAAATTTTAACGAATTTTACTACAATTTTCCGATTAAATTTTTATTTATAAGATTTTTTTATGAATTATATTTTAGAGTATCGACTAATTATTTTTTATAACGAATTGTCAAGTAATATATTATTCTAGAGAGTTTAACTAGTTAACTCGAGAAATTATAGTTGACATGTGTCTTATTTCTATTAGTTGCCATTGTACAGGTTATTACAATCTACTCTCCTTTAACAAATTTCATCCTCGAAATTTTTGTACCTTTTTAATCAAAAATGTGTGAATATTTCTTTTACATGTTATCTTCTCGTTCCCAAGTGGCTTCTTCCACTAAATAGCTTTGCTACAACACTTTTGCTAATGAAATGATTTTATTTTGTAGAACTTGTTTCTTTCTGTCTAGTATTTGTATTGGCTTCTCTTTGTACGTAAGGTCAGGTTTCAAGTCGACTGGTTACACTGTTAGCACAAGAGAATGATCTAGTATGTACTCCTTTAACATCAACATCGAGGCATGGAATACGTCTTGTAATCCATACAATTCCAGAGGTAAAGTCAATTGATATGATGTGTTGTCAATTTTTTTAATAATCTCGTATGGCCCAATATAATAGGGACTCAACTTTTCTTTCTTTTCAACTCTCATTACTCCTTTCCATGGCAATATCTTTAGGAATACGTGATCTTCGACTTCAAATTCCAAGCCGTGTCTCCGATTATCTGCGAAACTTTTCTATCGGTCCTGAGACTGCTTCAATCTTTCTCAAATCAATTTTATCTTGTCGGTGGTGATTTGTACCATTTTAGGGCCAAGTAGCTTTATTTCTCTTACTTCCTCCCAACAAATTGGACTTTGACATTTCCTGTCGTATAATGCTTCGTGAGGAGCCATTCCTATGGTCGACTGAAAACTATTATTATACGCGAATTCAATCAACGAAAAATGTTCTTCCCAACTTCCGGTAAAGTCCAATACACAGGCTTTGAGCATATTCTCCAAAGTCTGAATTGTCCTTTCTGATTGGACATCAGTTTGTGGGTGAAAGGTCATACTAAACTTTAACGTAGTCCCTAACGCCTCTTGTAAACTTGGCCAAAATCTTGATGTAAAACGCGAATCCCTATCGGATACTATCGAAACTAGTACGCCATGCAAAGGAACAATTTCATCAATATAAAATCATGCGAATCGATTCATAGAAAACATCATCTTTACTAGTAAATAGTATGCTGACTTCGTTAATCTATCAACAATTACTCAGATAGCGTCATTACCTTTGAGTAATTGTGGTAGCCCAACCACAAAATTCATGGTGATGTGTTCCCACTTTCACTCAGGTACAGGTAAGGGTTGTAATAATCCTGCTGACTTCTAATGTTCATCCTTAATCTGTTAGCATACTAAATACTTCACCACAAAGTCTGCCATATCTTTCTTCATTCCACTCCACCAGTACCTTTTCCTTAGGTCTCTGTACATCTTTGTACTTCTAGGTGTATGGTGTATGTTGAATTATGAGCTTCATCTAAAATGTGCTTTCTTTAACTCTTCATTGTTATGTACATATAATCGGTGTCCAAACCATAAGATATCATCCTGAACTTCAAATTTCGTCTTTCCCTTAGCAATTGCCTCTACTTTTATTTTATTCATTTGACTGTCCGCTAATTGGGTTCCTCAAATCTGATCTAACAAGATCGGTCTTACCTTAAAAGTTACTAATAAGCCCCCATCTTTTCTTATTGTAATGGTGATTTCGAGTGACCGTATTTTAAAAAAAATGCACTATTCTGTACTGCCCAAAGGTGCCCTATACTTCTTGATGACTTCCAGCTTAAGGCATCTTCAACCACATTGGACTTTCCCAAGTGGTACTAAATCCTTATAGTTCTTAATTAATTCCTTCCACTCTTTTTTTTTGTCTTAGGTTCAACTCCTTCCGAACAAAGACGTACTTCAAACCTTGATGGTTGGTAAAGATTTCACAAGTGGCACTGTATAAATAGTCTCTCCTTATTTAGAGAGCAAAGACAATCGTAGCCAACTCCAGGTCATTGGTAGGATAATTTTTCTCGTGAAGCTTTAGCTGTCTGGATGCATATGCGATTATCTTTCCATGTTGCATCAAAACACAACTCAACCTTTTGTTGACGCATTGCTATAGACTACAAAACTTTTCACTATCTGACGGGAGGGTGAGTATAGGACTACCACCCACTTAGACTTTAGTTCCTGAAAACTCCATTTTTATTGGTCAAATCATTCAAACTTTACATTCTTTTGGGTTAACCGAGTCAAGGGTTTTGCAATTAAGAAAAAGTCTCGAATAAAGTTCAGATAATAACCAGCCATCCCCAAAAACTACATTTCTCTGTTACATTGGTTGATTTTGTCTAATTTACTACAGCCTCAACTTTCACTGGATCCACTTGGATTCCGTCTCCAGATCTAACATGTCCCAAAAACACCACTCGATCCAATCAAAACTCACACTTAATAAACTTTGCATACAATTTGTAGTCTCTTAAGGTTTGCAAAAATAAAAATTCTCAAATGTTTCATGTATTCCTTCTCGCTTCGATAATAAACTAGAATGTTATTAATGAATATAGTTACGAATTTATCCGAAAAACTCCTAAATACTTGATTTATCACATCCATAAACACCACAAGTGCATTAGTCAATTCAAATAATGGCACGACAATCTCATAGAATCCATATCGATTCTTAAAGGCGTCCTAAATACACCTGATTCCCTTATTCGAAATAATAATATCCTAACCTTAGGTTGATTTTAAAGAATATTTTATCTCCTTGTAGCTGATTGAACAAAATATCTATCTTACGCAAAAGGTAAGAATTTCTAATCGTGGCTCTGCTCAGCTGACAATAATCGAAAACATATTTTTGGAGTTCCATCATTCCTTCTCGTAAACAACACTGATGCATTCTTAGAATGGAACACTTATTCAACTATTCTTTCACAGTTCCTTTCAATTTGTTATAACTTAGCAAGTGATACTCTAGAAAATAAAAATGATACAGGTGTCGTGTCAGGACATAGGTCAGAGATAAACTTAACTTGTACTTTTTTTTAAGGATATTCTTGGTAAGTCCTTTGGGAATATATTTCACGAAAGGCTGGCGTTCCTCAAAAGTTTTCATCATTTTCAGCTCCATGTCAACTATCTGTGTCAACAAATTCATGGAAATTCTCTTTTTGTTTTATGTAACATTCGGAAAACTTTAACTGCTTATACAAGAATAAAATCCTCTCTTATCTTCCTGGGATGCCCATTTCTAACTTCCCATCTATTTAAAAAAAAATTGCTCTCTTTTCGAAGTAGTCTAATAACGTATTAAACGATAACTTTCAAACCATCCCAAACGTTATGACACAACCTATCATACTTAAAGGTGTCAAAACAACTAGCACGCCTATATCTCTTAATCTCAATAAACATCTTTCTTTTACACTTTTTTCTACCACTTTTTTATTTATTAGTATAACGATTATTATGATGCAGTCAAAATATTCCAATGTTATGGCATACACTGGTGTTATAAAAGATAAGTGATAGGAACAAACGTGTTGAGTTTGAATCTAATAAAACATAAGCACGCATATGAAAAAAAGTTAGAATACTTGCCACCACATTCGATGTAGCATATGCATTTTGTTTTGTCATAGCCAACACTTATCCTAAAATTCCTAGTTGTTCTATTGGTCTTCTTCCTTTGTTTTGTATGTGTTTCTATTAATAATAATGCTGGTATCTTTGAATATACACATTGTATAGCCACATGTCCTGATTCACTGCAATAGTAACAAAACTTCTTACCAACTTTCACGTACTTCTTCTTAAAATGATCAATACACCTAAAACAAGCATATGTTTCCATCCCCTTCACATGCCCAGATGCTCATCTACTCACTTGATTTTCATTTAATCTAGACTTCTTAACTACTGAGGCACCTCCGATCTAGCGCCTTTTAAATCTTTCTTGTCTTTTATTGCCCTCCTTATCATTTTTTCAACTCTTCTTACCCTAATCAACTTTGTACAATTATTCATCTCAAGAGCCATTAGTCTAGTACATTTTGTCTGCATTGCCATCCATCTCGCGTTCTGCTCCATCAGTCTTCTAATTGCTTTCAACATCCTAACTATTAGATCATGTTGGTTCATCAATTTGAGTAGTATCGATCCAGCTTGTGTAGACACGTATCGTTGTACCTCGTTGAACTAACCCATAATGAACGATACTCTATCCGGGTTTTTTTTTATACTTCACCTTATTATGATATAGGTATGGATTAGGGTCTGATACTAGAGTCCATCTTAAAAGTATAAAGATATGAATAAACTACTAAATAGAGGGTTTAACAGCACAAGGGTCCCCTTCCCCAATTTGATTACTTGCTAAGATTTTGCAAAATCACCAACAACACAAAACTTATCCCGGGTTACCTCCACAATCTGATAACTTGCTTAGACTTCCAATTAGCACCCTACACCTGATGAACACGTTTCCCAAATTGACCTCAAAGCCAGTCATTCAAATGCCCAAAGGCAAAGGTATAACAAACCCAGGCCTAAACGACTTGACTCGACCAAATGTAAGATAACGGACGTAACCTACCGTCCACCACAGATCATACTCTCACAAGTCTACAGAATCTAAAACCTAGAGCTCTAATACCAAAATGTCACACCCCCTTCTCTACAGGCCAAAATTAAAAGAGTAATTATATTAATCAAACTGGAATTATTCGCAACTGTACATGCTTCGAATACACTATTCTGTATTCCCAAACCAACGTATACTTTACAAAACAAAACTTCATACTTCTAGTCTTTTTACTAAAAGATTAAAACAAAAGTTCTAAATAACTACGAACCCGGGATTATGAACCTGACAACTGTGATTGACCAACTCTAGCCATCCCTGCAATCTGCAACCACAAAGGTTACAGGAGAGTGCATTTAGTATATAATGAACAAGATAGAAAATAGTCATTTCATTCAAAATATCATACTTTTCATAAGAGACATAAAAAATATTGCCTTTACTCATCACAAAAATCTCATAAATAACATTCTCAGCCCTTTTCAAAAATATCTTGCTCAAACTTTTCAAAAGTATATTTCAGGCTCAACAGCCACGAATCATTGAATTCACTGTCACATAATTTAAAAGTAAAGTTCTTGGCATAACTGCCACAATTCAAATTGAAATTGTCTTATTCACAATTCATACCCAACAGTGACCAAGTAGTCGTCCACCTCACGACTGGAAGTTCCGACGGTCCCGTAACCTCAATTCTCAATGTACGGATAGCAACGTGATAGAATGAGGGCCACTCTCCACAAAGCACAAGTGGTATATGTTGTCCGAGACTTAACGCGCAACACCTTTAAAGCAAAAACTTCCGCTTAACGGGAAACCTCCCCCCATACGGAGAACCAACACCCATATTGGACAACCTTCCCTAATGGGATATAAATGGCTGAAAATCCTTGTAACTTTGCACTTTTGAACAGTAGTACATTATTAAAAACCTTCCTTTCACATACTCATGCTTTGTAAAAAGTGCAGATAGTATATTTAAAAACAACACCAGTGCATTTGGATAAAAGATTATGATATCACAATTTCTCATGCTTCAAGATATGGATAAAATATATTTAAAATATAATTCATGCATTTATGTTCAAAATAATACTTAAGTACTCTCACATGCATTTATATTCAAAATAATACTGTATTTATGTTTAAGATAATACTTAAGTATTTCACTTTGATTTAGGCGTGACAAACTCTCTCTTTATTCTTCATTCCAAAATTTCTAATTCTTGGGTGACCAGGTCTTAGTGCCTAACACGAAATCACATCTCTATATAAGTATAAAATGCTAATTTCTATACGTAACTTGACTAAAGATTTTCTTTACTTAGTTAACTTCCTAAATTTTCTAAATTTGTAAGTTTTTAATTAAAAATTTAGCTTAAAATTTTATTTATATTTTAAACCCTTGTTAATCACTAGTAGATTCTTTTCATTATTTTAAAATACTTTATTAAAATTCAATTCCAAATATATTATTCATTTGCTTAATTTTTAATTAAAATTTATTATGTAGCTCCCGGAACATGAAAATACTTTAAAATAGTATTTTTCTTATACTTTTCATTACTTTCAAAATTTCAAAAAAAATCATAAAAATAAATAAATAAATAATTAAACAATAAACTAACTAAAATATTTAAACTAAACAAACAAACCCCTCCCTCAACAGTATTCATCTTCAACCTCCAGAACGTTTTCTTCTTCTTTTTTTTTTTGTTTTTTGTTTTTTGTTTTCATTACTTCTCTCTAGTAATTTAATAACTTAAACTTGAAATTGATCAAAATACAAAAATAGGTTGAGGGGTATACACTCAACTGATCGGATCATGTTTTTGACAAGTTAGAGATAAATTCGAAAAATAATTTGTTAATAAAAATTGTTAAACAAAAAATATTTTAATTTTGATCCGCCGAAGTAGTGTACCAACGATCGAAACCGTTCATTAGCAGCGTTAAGGCGTTAAAAGGGTAGTGAACGTTGTCGATATAGAAGTAATAAGGTTCACAATGGCGGCTGTGTCTGTTCCATTTACAAAAATAATAAGCCATCAAGGGGCAGTGAGTGTAATTGGTTGTGATGGTTTCAGTTGTTTCCAAGGTGATTCATGGTGGGTTTGGAGGTTGTGGGTGGTGGCGCTGGTAGTGGTTGTGTGTCCAGAGGTGGCGGCATGATGTGGGAGAGAAAGAGAGGAGGAGAAACGGGAGAGAAATAGATATATTACCCACAGAGAGAAAAAACCAAAATCGGTGGTGCGACGGCGAACAATGGTGGAGGAAGTAGCCGGCGGTGGCAATGGTTGTGAACGGCGGTGGTGGAGGTCCAGTGGTGGGTGTGGCTGTCGTGGTGAGGGACCGTCCCTTCTTCTTCTAATTTCTTCATACTCAAGTTCTCAGATTTTTTCTTCCTCACAAATTTGTTCACCTAGAGAATTTTATTTTTTATTTATTTATTTTTTCTTCAGTGTTGGTTTTTGAAACGTGGATGAGCCTTGCATTTTAAACAAATGTATCTCAACGTGTAACTTTTACATGGGCATTAGTTGACAAGTGTCCTTTTATTAATTTTTTTTCATGCGTTTATATATATATATATATATTTTTTCCTTGGCGACAGAGTTATATGTCGGCTGAGGTCTAAACTGACGCGTTGTGGCATGTGACAGTTTTTAATGTTATTTTATATTATTTAAAAAATTTTAATGTAAAATTTTATATTTAAAAAAATTCAAAAAATTTAATATAAATTTTTTATGTCATTTCGAGAAGTTTCGCGTCGTTAGAATTTTATTAAAATATTCTTACATAAAAAATTTTAAATTTTTACATGTATCAAATTTTAAGGAATTTTACTATAATTTTTCGACTAAATTTTTATTTATAAGGTTTTGTCAAAAATTATATTTTAAAGTATCGACTAATTATTTTTTATAACGAATTGTTAAATAATATATTATTCTAGGGAGTTTAACTTGTTAACCCGAGAAATTATAGTTGGCACGTGTCTTATTTCTATTAATTGCCATGGTACGAGTTATTACAGTTAGGCCGAACCTTATAAAAATCGTAGTGTCATCTTTTTACTTGCTTAACTTTCTTTATCATATTGTTGTTTATTGTTGTACCACACACACATTTTCGTATTTGAATCCTTCTCTATTATTCGTTCTTGTATTTTTAATTTCTTAAACCAAGAAAAGTATTGAAACTATAAGTTATAAACTAAATTTTATACTTGTACTTCAAATCTTGTAACAAAAAGTTCTTAAGTATATACTTGTGTATTTAGATATTTAACTTGTAAAAAAATATTATACTTGTATTATTAATTATTAAAAACAAAAAGGTGCTGAATTTAGTTAACTAGAAGATTTATTAAACTCTACACTTGCACTTAAATCCTTTCAAGAAAGAGCTTTTTTTTTAAAAATATTCTTGTGCTAATATTTTCAAACAAGTGGATAAATTCGAATATATGCTTAAGAATTAAAAAATTGTATATCTATACTTGAATATTTAAATTAAAATTTTTTAAATATCCAATTCACCTCCTCTTGGGATCACACGCATACTATCAATTGGTATCAGAGCCTAACATATTATTCTTAACAAGTTTTTGTAAAAAAAATCTATGTTAGATATTGGTGTATCCCCTTTGGGAGAGAGTCAGTTCTCTATAAGGCCTTCAATTTTTTGTGGTGCTAACTACACCTTTTTGAAATAAAGAATGAAAATCTTCATTCAAACCATGGATTGGAAGGCTTGGAGAGTAATCGTGCAAGGTAACTTCACTCTCACCAAAATTGTAGAAGGTAAAGAAATTTCTAAACTAGAAGAAGAAATAAATGAAAATGATATGAAGTAACTTCAAATTAATTCTAGTGCCATGAATGCATTGTATTGTGCTTTAAATACTAACGAATATAATCGCATCATGACATGTAAAAGTGCAAAAAAAATCTGAAAAAAATTAGAAATCACTTATGAAGACACACAAGATGTTAAAGATTTTAAGATTGACATATTAATTAGTGAATATGAAAGCTTTAAGATGAATGGTGATGAAATCATATCTAGCATGTACACACGCTTTATTCACATTATTAATTCTCTCAATGCACTTGGAAAATCTTACCAAGCTTATGAATTGTTAAGGAAAGTACTCAAAACCTTGCCACCCATTTGGGAAGCTAAGGCTACAGCTCTCTCCAAGACAAGAAATCTAAGAGTTATGACCTTAGATTAACTAATTGGCTCAATGTTAACATATGAGCTCAAGATAAATGAAAGAGTTAACGAGCAAAATAAGGTCAAGAAATCCATTGTCCTCAAAACCTTAAAAGAAAGTTCCAGTGATGAAGAAAATAAGGAAATCAATGATGATGACATGCCTCTTATCACAAGAAGAATTAGTAAATTCCTCAAGCGAGACAAAAGGCTTTCAAGAAGATTTTGAGGCACAAAATTCGACAAAGGAGACTCAAACAAACGAGACCTCAAGAAGGAACCACTCACTTGCTACAACTGCAACAAAACTTGTCACATTAGGCCCGAATATCCTTTACTCAAGAAGAACTCAAAGAAGAAAAAGAAGGCCATGAAAACAACCGCGTGGAATGATTCAGATTCAAACGAGTCAAGCAATAGTTCAAGCGACGAAAAAATGTTGAACTTATGCTTGATGGCGAGTATAGACGAAGAGATATGCTTGAGATCCTCATCTTCCTCAAAAGAAAGATTATCATGCCGAAAACTCCGGGCCACGTGAAACACCCATAAACAACTAAACATACACCCACCCCGAGAATTCACTATCAAAGAAAACCACACATACATTGTATATATAAACGCCAAACAGCATACATTACAAGACTCCAACACCGAGAAAGCATGTTACAATATATATGTAACAAAACTAACAAAAAGGAAGACTACACTCTTCCACCTCCTCCAGCACCTCCAGATCAACCAGCGTGACCGGTACCTGAAGAAAAATAAATCTCGCACCATGAGCCAAAACTCAGCAGAAACTAGACAGGCATGCAGTATAAACAAAACATACTAGGAAAACGAAGTGCAGGTTTAGACTTTCTTTCAAGCTTTGAAAACGATTTTCACATGCGAACGGGAAGGCGAGGATACAAACCATGTTTTTGCCTCACTCACAGGAGCCTTGAAAACAGTTGGAAATCAATTTTTAGATCGCGGTTCACACGACTCTTAAAACAGTTTGAAAATTGGTCTATCCGTCCCATAATGAAATACATGCAACCGGCCCTCACACACCGCAACCACAGTCCTAACATTGAGATAAAGCTCCATACATAAATATACATTCTTAGGATAAAACCGTATACTATGGGATAAAACCATAGACCAAACCACAGGGTAAAACCATGCACCGCGGGATAAGACCGCACACTACGGGATAAAATCGTAAACCAGACCACAGGATAAAACCATATACTATACCATAAGCCACGGGATAGAACCGCCGACTAGAGATTATACCACGGGATAAAACCGCATGCCACAAGATAAGACCGCATATCACGGGGTAACACTGCATATTACAGGATAAAACTGAAATTACGGGATAACACCGAAAACTATGGGATAACACCGAACATTCCTATGCATAACCTAATTAGGATTTAAATGCATATAACATACCACATACATCACAAGCATGTGCCCCCCACAATTCTGTCATATCCATGCCTATTAAAACTCTGAATTCTACAGCATATAATCACGATACACATAAGATATCATGCCATGTAATCCACTTACATAACCCATACATAAATAAACAGTTATAAATATACATAGCCATATAACCCGACTAGACATCACATGCCACACACCCGTCATTTGATAACCAAACGACCCAACCACAAATCGGGACCCGTCCACACATAGGGACAACTAGCATCTAACCCGAAGATCAACACCTGAACCTCCCACATGACGATTCTCACTAAAACCCCACCTTTAACCAAACCACGAACGCACACGTCGCGCACATAACCAGCACTCACACAACGGTGCCACAAATCCTAAACTAACCATGCGCGTCACACCGGAGGACGACATCACATAAACACCCTGGACCACCGTACGACCTCCGAAACCACAACGCAATTAACCAAAGCCCAAAAGGAATCTACAGGTATTTGAATCAATCAATTCTCATAAATCAATCAATTGAATACCATAAGACACCAATCAAAAACCAAAACCCTAACACAGAACCACCAAAACACACCCCAGCACTTCAGTTGACCAAAGACCACACTGGAAAACCAAAAATGCCTCAACGCATGGTTCAGTCGACCGAACCCCAAGAACATGATCCAGTCGACTGAACCTATGACTTCAGTCGACCGAACTCACCCAGAAACTGTTTTTAAGCTACGGGTTCAGCCCTCCAAACCTCGAATCGAAGCCTTCAAACTCCAAATCAACACCTGTGAACATCCACACGCCTAGACCTCACACCAAGACCTCAAAAAAAACCTCCGACACCCGATTCCATCCACCGAAATCGACAAAAACCCAATTTTTAACCCAAAAGACAACTGATTTAGTCCAAAACTCCTATTTTTAGTGACCTATTCTAAAAGCAATCTACATGAACATTGTAACTAACATATTGAACTATGTTTTGTCAAACAATCAGACCTTAAAACCTCGGGATAATACCCTAAAACCATTTCAAACCCTCTGTCCAAAATCGACTATGCTGAGTTTTAACGGCTGACAGAACCTATTTTTTAAAATAGCCAAAAACTCTAACTTGTTCCAAACAACTACCCTTAACTCTAAATATAAAACTTGTAGGGAACATATTAAACTAGAATATACACAAAAATGGGATCATTTGGACTTGATTTGATACCCCAAAACGGAGACCAATAGAGGTATATTTTTTGATAAAATCTTGAGAAAGGTGCTCAACTATTTTTACTTAAGATGTTTTGTTTACCCTTTTGCCTTAGGTTTTGGCCTTAGTGTTAAACATGAAGTTGTAAAAAATATTTTTATCTAAATGATGCTTAAAAATCATAACTTAATTCTAAATCTAGATACCCCAAAGCCTTGTCGGCTCTTTTAATTTAATATTTGATTTTGACCTTAAAAGTTGCTAAGTGTGAATTGAATACCCTTTGCTATGAGACCCGAGTTTTTGTATAATGATTGATTTAAATTAGTTGATTAATATTTTTACGTGAATGTATGATAATTTAAAACTCATACTATCATGTTCGAATCATATCTTGAGAATTGTAATTTGTGCTTCATTTACTTGTACCTTATATTTTGCGCGTTGTACTATGAATCTTGCAATGCTAGTTAATGCTATGCTATAGATGGTTGTATTTGAGATCCATACTATACGTCATTGATATTGTCACTTGCATCCTGACATATTCGAGTCCACCTGTGTAAATTGTTGTTAGGCTGGGCCATTTACGTCCTGAGCTATGCCACGTCTTGAGCCGAACTGCCGCAATAGGTCACTGTGACCGAAAACGTTGACATACGAAAATGTAATGATGCCACTCAGAATTTGATTGGTTGATTTATAAACGAGATGGGTTACATTGAGGTTATCTTTCTTGATTCAAAATCTAGGACGTCCCTAGTTGCCATTTTCGAAAATATTTTGGGATGAATTCCCCTTGTGCACTCTGGGAGTGTTCTCGGTGTTACAAATTTGGTTTATACACCCTGGGCGTGTCCCTGGTGTTTGAAATAGTTTATGGATATTGTTAGGCACCATGGATTCATCATTAACATTTTGATTTTGATAGCTTGAACTTTTTGGTTGACACCAGCGAAGGCATCATGAGTCTCAAGGTGGGACAAATCGCTTGATATATGTTTGATATGACATGTCTAATATGACTGGTTGCTTGATTATTGAATTTGTTTGCCTGGAGGATGGCATGATTATTGAATTTGTTGGCCTAGAGTATGGCGGACCCC
Organism: Heliamphora exappendiculata; assembly: GCA_034768845.1. Taxonomy (NCBI): domain Eukaryota; kingdom Viridiplantae; phylum Streptophyta; class Magnoliopsida; order Ericales; family Sarraceniaceae; genus Heliamphora; species Heliamphora exappendiculata. The sequence continues at coordinate 5,089 of JAOTRH010458886.1, read as the reverse complement.
ACGCCGTTGCCATTGAGTAAAATTGTTGTGGCATGAAGCCCGGCGAAGCATTTACTATTCGCAACGAGGCACAATGATGGCTTTGGTGATCAAATATCCGTAAAAGTCTACTATGGTGATTCCCGGTGTGAAATTCCTATTATAATCTGGGTGCATGTTGGGTTGGGCATTTGCATTACATACACGGCATCTCATATACGCATGTTTATTGACTTATCTGTTATCCTGTCATAAATTTGTCTATCTCATTGACTATAAACTGTACTGGATGTTATACGGTATGTATTGTGATAAATTTTATGCCGAGAGATTAGTTAGAAGGTTAGAGTGTTTTGCTTCTAGGCCTTAACTCATGGCGTTCATGCCACTGGTGATGAGGAGTTCTTGTAGAAAGTCATTCCATAGGAAAAAAACGATTAAAATAAAATCCGTGCACCCGAAGTTAGTTTAGATAAATATCTTTTTACAGATTGAATCTTCAACTACGATTTGAATTTGAGTTGAAGCTCCTATCAGATCGTCTACTGTATTCCCTTATACGATTCCCAGATATAGTGTGGCTATAATTCTCCGAGAACTCGTGCCGACAGAACCAGAACAGCTTTAGTCTTAGAAGACAAATTACCAAACTACTTCAACCTACCTGCATAAATATAAGGCTACAACAGGGACCTAAAGAGTAATTATGAGTAAGACATCCAATGAAACACATACACATTTCAGCTGTTTCTACAATTAAACAAACCTCATAGCGTTATCTGCAATTATGAAAAAACAGAAACGATTTCTGCAATTTTCATAAAACACTGAATTACAGTTTACACCATTAAATAACTATAATTGCACTCTGACCAATAATCTCAAGGCCATGTAGCATTGAGCTCTTGTTACTAAATGCTTACCATTTCTCCCCACGTTAAGATTTTTGATACCTACCAATTAAATTTATTACTGACAATTTAATTTAATCGGTATCCTGATATTCCTTAAGCCATTCCGTTTAACTTATTTGACCGCCGGATAATTAAATCCACCTGCAGAGTTTGGCTCGGTGAAAATTTATAAGCTTCCTTACAGGGCATCGTCAATCCCGATCTTTCGGGACGTGAATTCCGTCAACAATTAATATTTGCCATATAAATAATACCGCTATCCAATTCATCAAAAATATAGACCCATATAAGATTGCACCATCTGATGAATCCAAACACCAAATATTAAATATACGCAAATCAATAATTATTTCATGATCAAGAGAATAGGCACTATTCATAATAATCTTGTGTATGAATTAATTTATATAGTCAGTATAAAATTAATTACCCCAAATGTCCCGTTTAATACACACAAAGTGTACTAACACAGAGAGTCAGAACAATAGACGACACTATTATTTGTTCCTCATAACCAAGACAGGCCTACTAAAACTCTGTACTACAGTCGTACCGATGGTATGCCCATTTCTATCTAAACAGTGAACATAAAACTAATATTCTGCAATAACTTAAAATCTGATCTTCTGTGTACAAGCTGTACTCTACACACTAGATTAAATACTATACATAATATCGGGCATCTATGCATAACATTAAAGAAATTATACACATGCATTACTCATAAAAATTCTCATAAAATAGAAAATTACTTTTATTAAAATAAAATTAAATACTAAAAACATAATTTTTAGTATACCAGTCCTAACAGATAATCCTTCAACTACGACGAGGTAATAGAATATCAGTGACTTGTGATTTCTCTTCCATTCTACTAGTATTTCCTCTTAGTTTTTTTAAAATAATTTTGCTATTGCACATACGATTCATAATATAATTCTCTTCTAAGAATTAGATATTTGTGTTAACAATTATCTTCTGATCCTTAAGATTATAAAACAAACCACCATCACAAAGAAACAGACTTCTAGTCTCGGTTCCAACTTACCGCGCTCTCTTTCAGCACGTGCTGGACACCCCCAAATCTGAATGTGATTCAGACTGGGTTTACACCAAGTCCACAATTCTATGAAAGTAGAAAGTACTGACTTAGAAAGTACCAAGTTCATAATATAAACCGATGTCACTAAAGCGAGTCCCCAAAACGAATCGAATAAATCTAAATAACTCATCATGAACCTTACCATCTCGATAAGAGTCCTATTCATTTTTTTGCTACATCATTCTGCTACAGAGTACCAGGTGCAGTCAACTGAAGTGTAATCCCCTCTGATGAAAGTAGTCTTTAATCTTTCCAAAAATGTATTCTCCACCACGATCGGATCGTAGTGATTTGATACTTTTATCTAGATGTTGCTTTGCCTCCGCCTTGAATTCTTTGAATTTTTTAAAATATTCAAACTTACGGTGTATCAGATAAGTGTATTCATACCTTAAGTAGTTATCAATGAAACTAACGAAGTACTCAAAACCACCTCTAGCCTTAATTGTTATAGAACCACACACATTAGAATAGACCAGCTCTAATGGTTCTTTAACTCTATAACCTTTAGCCAAAAAAAATTTTTTGGTCATCTTACCCTCTAAGCAAGATTCGCAGGCTGAAAGTGTCTTTACTTTCAATGAACTCAAAGGTTCATCTGCTACCAGTCTGTTTATTTTTTTTAGATAAATATAATCCAAGCGTAAGTGTCAAAAAAACGTTTGGTTCATCAAAAAAGAAAACTTTCTCTTATATGATAAATTAGATGTGTTATTCATTTCAGTTAGTTGCAGTATAGGAGAGATAGGAGATACGACATATAGATCATCCACCAATGTACCTGAACAAATAAAATATTTATTTTTCTTCACGACAGAGTCACCAAAATAAAAAGAATATTTATCCTTTATTAAACTTGAGACTGAAATTAAATATCTCCTAATCGAATGTACGTAAAGACAATCTTTTAGAAATAGTATCCTATCTCTACTAAAACTGAGAGTAACATCTACTACTGCAACTGCTGCCACCCTTGTATTATTACCCATGTACAGGTATATTTTTCCATCACTAAGCTACCTGGTTTCCTAGAACCTCTGCAAAGAATTGTAAACATGATTAGTGGCTCCCGTATCTACACACCAGGTACCGGTAAATAACATCGGTAAACATGTTTTAACCACCAGCAAACAGAAATTACCTTATTTATTCTGCTTACTGAGAAAAGCCAGAACTATTACAAAACAGTTGAAACAACACGGTTTAAAAGTATGATTATTAGGTTAAAATCACGATTTTCAAAGCGCGGTGTATATGGATGTGATCTAAAGTCAAGACTTTCCATCACGCTTTTTGCGAGTGATTAAAAATATTAAAAAACGTGATTAAAAATAAAATTAGTATGATTGTTAAGACTTTAAAATCTCGATTTTTCATTATCGATCACATTTTTTATGCGTGATAAAAACTAAAAAATAATTAAAAATAACAAAAAACGTGATTAAAAATAACCAAAAGCGTGATTAAAAATAAAATTAATGTGATTGTTAAGTAAGTTTTACATTATCGACCACACTTTTTGTGCGTGATAAAAACTAAAAAAGTGAATAAAAAATGTGATTAAAAATAACCACTGCGCACCAGCGCACACCTAATATTATTTCGAATTTTTTTTTTTTTTACCTATGATAGCCCTATCAACTAATACAATTCCTGACTCACCAATTCTAACTAGTTTCAAATCTAAGTTTCTACATAATTAGTTTTATCATATCCACAAACCATAAACGTGAAACATAAAAACCAACTATAAAAGAGCGTTTCCAACATAATGAACTCCAAGTTTCAGACACAAGACAACAAAACAAATTACCATGACTATAATGAAAGAATTCATTAAATTTTCAAAAAAATATATTCACATTATACTCAATAATCTTTTGATCAATTGTACCAAATTAAAAAAATGCCTAATAATTTAAAACTTATCATAATACAATCCGAGAGAATTCTTGTTAAAAAAGAAACAGCAATTCTAATAAATTCATCATTTGTTGAAAAAATACTTCACACAAATTTATCAAAAAAAAAACTACATGCAAAAAAAGCATTTGACCCAATATTAAATCATCATCAAAAGAATATACATAAGATGTACTTTTTTCTATATTATTTTTTCCTATTGAGTAGTTGTAGGGTGTTATCATTCTTTTTTTATTTTTTGTATCAACAAAAAACTCTCCAAAAATTTCAAAGCATTTGACAAATTCCATACTTGATATAAACCCCAATACCCTTGAAAGTACATTACTATATGACGTAAGTGCACAGTACTTACGTGACAGTTTTACTCTGTTTACGGAATAAGACAAAAAATATGCCAAATAAAAATCAAAAGGACTATAAGCAAATAAGCCATTGCCAAATCCAATAACAAAAGCCACTATAATTTGTAATATATACATAAATGTGTCTATTACATGTATGCAGCAAATATACAGACCAGCTTAAATGTATGAAGCTAATAAGCAGACCAGCTTAAATGTATGAAGCTAATAAGCAGGCCAGCTTAAATGTTGGCATCAGCAGAATATACTTTTAGCAACAAAGTTCAAAAACATTAATCTGATTATCCTGGTATTTGCATAATTTAATTACACATTTTTGGGTAGCATACTTTTTAATTGTAAGAAAACCCTCAGGTCTGCATGTATGAGGTAGGAGCAGTATTAATGAATCCACAAAAGAATACCTTTTGTCAGCAAAAATCATCATCCCATAATCTGCTTTTGAACGAATCACTCGCCCAACACATTGAGCAACTTGTCTCTGAATAAAGGTTGTTTCATTATTGAAGCCCGTAGCTAATTCAAGAAGAAAAAATAGCACAATAATTACATAACCAAACAAGAACGCAATAGAAAAAGTACCAAAGCATCAAATGTCAAGAAATCCCCTTCTTTTATCAGGAAAGTCTCCCTTAAGTACTCCAAACGTGCACCCAATATTTTGCAACCACCAAAAGATAAAAGGATAAAAAGAATCACCAGGCTTGGGCAACCCACTTCATGAACAGCATTGGACAGCAAACACCACCTCACTAACATTTTCAAGCACTAACGATGAAGAACAGTAGAAGCAAATCACCTGCTTA
>JAOTRH010458855.1:0-28983 GCA_034768845.1 Heliamphora exappendiculata | reverse complement strand
CTAAAGAATTTCTTACAATTTTCTCAAAATTTTCTATGATTTTCTTTCTCAAAATTTTTAAAATGTTTTTTTTTAATTTTTTAAACGATTTTCTAAAGATTTTCTAAATTTTTTTTAGGACTTCTCTTAAAATTTGTTCCAATTTTCTAAGATTCATTTCAAAATTTTCTAGGGATTCCAAAAATTTTTCTAAAAATGCTTCCTTAAATTTCAAAAGTTCGAAAAAGAAATTTTGCCCAAAATTTTAGAATTTTGACAAAATCGCCCCTAAATTTCCTAGTAATCTTTGAAAATTTCCCCCCAATCTCAAATTTCTAGAATCTAGAAAAAATAATAAAAATATGTGAATGAAAAAAAGAGAAAAAAATTAATAATAATAAATAAAAAATTTTGCCCCAAATTTTAGAATTTTTGACAAAATCTCTTGTAAAATTCTACAATTTTTTAAAATTTGCCCCAAAAATAGAAATCAAAATTTACCCCTTAAATTTTCTTATATTTTTCTAAAATCAAAAAAATAATTCAAGTACTTTTACTCTAAAAATAATTGCCCATTTCTTTGTTTGTTCAAAATCTAAGTGTTCCTACTGTTTTAATTTCTTTTGTAAATGTACCTAAATTAGGTTCAAATTCCAATCATCAACCTGCATACACACCATCAAAATCATTTAAACACATCAAAATAAATCATCAATATCATCATCGTCATCATATGGGAGATCCTAGGCATACGTCTACGTTTGATATCTCATGCTTTGGTATTGAAACAGTAGGGATAGGAAACTTACCGATGGGCATCGACGAGACATGTGGAGATCGAGCTCTCGTAGAAGAACGTCGGCAGCAACCATGTCATTTGGAGGCTCGTAACGTCTCATCCCATGTGGAACCACGCGATGAGGTAAAGGAGTGTAGGTGTGCAAGTCGAAGGGTGCCGGACGGCCATCTCCAGTATCGGGATCCAAGAAGTCACCCACCGCGGCTTCAGCAGCAGCATCTGAAGCCGCCTGCGCCGCAGCTGCTGCTCGCGCCTCCTCAGCAACGCAATGGGAGGCAAGCTCCGCCTTGAGCACGAGGGCATCCATCGCAGCAGTGGGCTGCATGGAAGTGACCCCGCTAGCAGAAAGGTCCCGTCGTGCCCCCGAGTCGTCATCCCCATGGCCTTGGCCCGTCATGAAGAAAAATGGGATCAAGAGTAGCAGAGTAAACATTGTGAAGCTGAAAGACAAAGAGGAAGCGAGGAAGAGCTGGAAAGAGTTTGAGAGCGCGAGAGAGCTAGAGAGAGAGTGAGGGGTGAACAAATGAAACAGATCCGTGCGCCTCAAGGGCCTTATGCGCATTTGAAGGTGGCGGTCGCCACTTTAGGTTATGGCGACCGCCAACTTCAAAGTTGTGAAGTTGGCGGCTCCTGTATCAGTCTGCCTTTATGACGTTTTAGGGCTGTTTGGGGTTTCTAATACATCTTCTTGCTTATTTTATTATTCAAAAATAAATAATTTTTGGAAAACATAAAATTTTTAATTACTTTTCATTACAACTTTTAGTGTATATTCTTCTAAAAATAATCCTTAGAATAATAATAATTTTAAAATCTCAAATGTTTCTCAAAAATATTTCAAGAATTTTTTATTTTCAACAAAATAATAAAGTCCCCTTAAAAAAAATTTAAACCCTTATCTTTTTAAGATGTTTTCTCCTTCCGATAAATTTAATTTTTAAGCCGTAACTTGACTTTTAAATTATTTTTATCTCATGCCTCGTCCCAAACTTTTAGGTCTTAACTCGACCTATTAATTCGTAACTTTTTCCTCCGATAAATTTAATTTTGAAGCCGTAACTTTGCTTTTAAATTATTTTTATCTCATGCCTCGTCCTGAATTTTTAGGTCTTAACTCGACCTATTTATTTGTGACTTTCTCCCCGATAAAATTAAATTCTAAGCCTCGTGCCCTGTCCTATTTTTAAGTCTTAACTCGACCTATTAGTTTGATGTTTTTCTCGTCGGTCCTCCTCATGACCCTAAACTGACTCGTCGGTCCTCCTCATAATCATAAACTGACTCGTCGGTCCTCCTTATGACCCTAAACTGACTCGTTGGTCCTCTTCATGACCATAAACTGACTCGTCAGTCCCCTTCATGACCCTAAACTAACTCGTCGGTCCTCCTATGACCCTAAACTAACTCGTCGGTCCTCCTTAAACTGACTAGTCGATCTTCCTTAAACTGACTAGTCGGTCCTCCTCGCGACCTTAAACAGACTTATCGGTTCTTTCACGACCTAAAATTGATCAATATCTTTCTTACAGTATACATGTTTACAATACATTATCATCTTACATTCTTACATTTTGCCCCAGAAACTACGTTTTGGTCTGATCCCAAGCAAAGGGGTACGTAGGCAACTCGATGAAAATTCGAGCACGACCAACATCATATGCATGCTTGTGTGTTTGTGGCTCGGTCAATTGGCGGCTCCGTCAAATGGTTGTTGTCTTTAGATCTTTGATATAACATGCATCACATGTTGCTATATAAATTATATCAAAGAGGGGCAACTGTAGACACCCCAATTTGACCTCGCCTAATCTTAGGCAAATTCGATGATGAAAGCAGGTAGAATAGTGCCTCGGTATGATCCTCGGGAGGGTGATCCGAGCTCGGTATTTGAACCCAAAATGTTCGAACCAATAAAATTTTGACGAACCATCGAAACTTGCTACCCAAGTAAGGCGACCGTCATGTTCATTGCGGCGACCGCCAATAGAACCTCTTGGAAACCCTAGCCAAAAGTAGCGACCGCCACCTTTCATCATAGCGACCGCCAACTTCTATTGTGGCGACCGTCATAGAACTTTGTGGAACCTTCCACAAACGTGGTGACCGCCAACTTATATTGTGGCGACCGCTAACTCCAAAAGGCCTGCCATTTCCCAAAACATGGCAACTTCTCATTGGTTGAAGAATTCTATAAATACCGTACCCCAGCGTACGTTTTCAGTACGAATTTTGAGTGAGAGAGACATTGTCGATATATCGAGTGATCCCGAGCTCCGACACCGAGACCTTGCCGAATCTCGGGCCGACGTTGAAGTCTTGGATCACCACCCAAGGATTGGCCCATCGGAGCACATTCCCGACTTGAGGATTCCACAATTCAGGTACCTTGTTTGGGTCCTCGATCCTTCTAACCATATTTTCTCTCTTTTGGAGTGATCGGATTACATTTAATTTCAATTCAAGTATTCCTTCTTATTTACATAGTTAATCTTGTCCTTATTTAATTACTTTCATTTAGTTTAATCTTTTAATCCATTGCTTAATTCACACATTCACACTAAGTACGTTGTCGTTTTCTTTAATATATGCATCAAATTAGTACTAATATAATTAAACGATACGACTAAACAATGTCGATATTGTTGTAATTCAAAGCACTTATATTAAAATGGTTATAATCGTTAATATTGTACCCATTTAATTCTAGTGTTTCATATCTTCTTTTTTTTTTCTTTTCTTTTATGTTAATTTAATGCTCTAGCATTCATTTTCTTTTCTTTTCCTTTAGTTAGTCTAAATTTTCTTCTTATAGCATTTTATTTCATTTTCTTTTTCTTTTCTTGTAATACTAGTTTAATGCTCCATTTTATTTTATTTTTAAGCTTAACATTTTTTTTAGTCCCATTTTCTTTTCTTTAACAATAGTACACTATTTTATTTTCTTCTCTTTCTAACTCTTATTTTCTATCTTTTTTCTTTCCTTTAACGTTAATGTAGCTTCTTTTGCTAACATTTTCTTTTCTTTTCTTTTTCTTCTTTTTTATAACTAGCTTTAAATTTCCTTATAATGTCTTATTTTCTTTTTTTTTTTCTTTTAATCTTCTTTTTACTAACTTTAGCATTTCTTTTTTTTAATGTTAGTACCTATTTTTCTTTTAAAACTCCATTTTCTTTCTTTTAAAGCTTTATTTTCTTTTCATAACATTTTATCTCATCTTTTCTTTCTTTCTCTTTATTAAATCCAAAAATCATAAAAAGTCATTTAAGCTAGTTTTTACCTTTAAATGTAATTTTCTTAAAATGAGAATAGCTAGGTGAATAGTTAAGTTTTCTTTTAGTAATTCAAATGAACATTTTCTAACATTTTTTCATTATCGCATGTTTTTCTTTTATAAATTTTTCTTTATTTTTTTTTCTTTAAACATTTAAATTCTCTTTTTCATGTAGCCCATAATTTTCTTTTGTCAGTATGTTTTCTTCTAATATAGAATTTGTATGCATCTTTACATTTAGTATTAAATGCTTATCTAATGTATGTTTGTGCATGTTTTAGCTATTTTCATTAAATGCATGTTTAGAGTAGTTTAGCTTATTTTTGTATCAAATTCATGTTTAGGTAATTTTAGCATCTTTTAGTATATTTTGTTCTTTTAGGAAAATCATGATAGTTAACTTATTTTTTGTGAAATTGCATGTGAGAGTGTTCCATGTATCATTTAGTTACAAATTACATGTCATAGGACTTAGGATTTTTTCTTTTGACATTTATGTATTTTGCAGTGCTATGTACATATTTTATGTATTTTTCATATTTGATTTTAGATGTTCTCTCTTTGCCTCTATTTTCTTTATTTGCATGCATTTGAAAATTTTTATTAAAGAACCAATTATGACTAGTAGATGCCAACCTTACGGTTGGGCGAACGGGGTGCCTAACATCTTCCACGATTCGTACCTTAGCTCCCGAACTATTTTTCTCTGGTTAATATTTTCAAGATCAGTAGCCATTTTTGTTTTTCTTAGTTTTTCTCAAAAACTAAGTGGCGACTCATTTTTTAACAAAAAGAGATTTTCAAAATTTAGTTTTCAAGGTGTTAAAATATTTTCTAAACATCTTTTGAATCTCATATTTTTTACCATCTTTCAAAACCCCTCAATTCGAGCCATATAGCGTGTCGGTAGTAAGGCCTTCCTCCCCATCAGACAGATTAATTGCAGTATCGCCAGTACAAACCTTTGTTAGGGATAATGTCACACCCCAACATCAGGTTCACACGAAAGCCCACCAAAACCATTCAAGAAAATAAGGTTTTGCAGTTGAATATCAAAATATACAACATTTGGATAAAAATTTCTACAGTGCAACTCTCATAAACTGAAAACATGCATCTCATACATGAATAAACATATCGCCTAAAGGCGTACAAAACCAGCCATCACAGGCGTTACATGTAAAAGTACATGTACAACAAAAGAAAAAACTACAGCAAGTCTTCCACCACCTCTGCAACTAGGTCAACTCCACATGCTCACCTGAAAAGGTTTCACAGCAAAATTCCACGCCGTGAGCCAAAGCCAAATAGGAAAAGACAATAAAGCTGTAAAGCAGGCTATGCAATTATAAGCATACAAAATCCCCACAGGAGCCCAAAAAGGGTTTTCTATCTCTAAACCACAGTTTTTCATCCTTCGAACTATGCATATCATCCTAACAGATATCATGCCATAGTTAAGGGAAAGCAGTAATAAAATAGTATGCTCCACTCGGGTCACACAGCCGAGGAGAAAGATATAAATAAAATCCTATGTACCGACTCTGTCACACAGACAAAGGTAACAACTATAGACTCTTGCCCATTACCCTAGACCCAAGTCACACAGACTGGCTTGCTAATGACAAGTTCAATATAGAGTTACAACAGTAACGTCATTAACGGAGGCAACCGACTCAATTTACGGGAATTTACCAGAGGGTCTAGAGCACTCACACATCGCCATTCACGGAGGAAACCGACTCAATTTACGGGAATTAACCTAAAAGTACAGAGCACCTACGCTGCGCACGTTTCCAGACTTTCACCGAGGAGCACTGTCATGCCCCAAACTTCAGACCCCATGAAACACCTACAACAACTAGATAAAACCCAACCCGAGAATACACTCTCAATGCTAAACCGTACATGCATTGTATATAAATGCCAAACGGCAACAATACAGGGCTCTAATGCCCGAAAAACATGTAATAGCATACATGTAACAAAAGAACAAAAAGGAAGACTGCAACACTTTCACCTCTTCAGCACCTCCAGATCAACTAGCGTGACTGTTACCTGAAGAAAATCAAAATCTTACATCGTGAGCCAAAGCTCAACATATTCTAAACAACATGTGCAGTATAAACTAAGCATGCTAAGAAAATGAGGTGCAATTTTTTACTCTCTTTCAAGCCATTAAAAATAATTTCACAAGCAAGGGAAAGAAAAAATAAGAACCATGTTTTTATTTTACTCATTAGAGCCTTGAAAATGATTCTAGTATTACGACTCCGCAGGCCGTTAATACAGTTTTAAGAAAATTGGTCTATCCGTCCCAATATGCAGTACATGCAATCCATGAAACACACACAAACGTGCCCTGTCAAGACCTCGTTTCAGCCGACAGAGCACACTCACCGGCTTCGCAGCCTACTTCATACACCGGCTTTTACAGCCTACCTCATACACCGGCTTTCACAGCTTATCTCATACACCCACACACGCACACGTGCATTATCAACCAGGATTTACATCTACTGGATCACATATTCATCTAATCAATTTCATACACACATGCAAATCTAACCCAGGATTTAAAGTATATAATCATGTATCAACACGATGTTCCACAAACCATGTCACATGCATATAAAACTCTAGGTTTTAAAGCATATATCACGTTACACGTAATGATATCACCTTATGTAATTTACTTACATATTCCGTACATAAATAAACAGTTATAAATGCACATAGCCGTACAACCTGACTAAACATCACAAGACACCCACCTGCCATTCGATGCCCGAATGACCCATCCACAAACCGGGACCCGTCCACACACAGGGACAACCAACACCTAATTCAGAGATCAACACCCGAACCTCCCACATGACGATTCTCACCAGAACCCCACCTTTAACCAAACCATGAACCCACACGTCGCGCACATACCCAGCACTCACACAACTGTGCCACAAACCCTAAACCAACCATGCACGTCACACCCGAGGATGGCATTGCATAAACACCCGAGGCCACCACACGACCCCTAAAACCGCAACATCACCAACCGAACCCCAAAAAGGGACCCAAAGGTATTTAGATCAACTAATTCCCATAAATTAATCAATTAAATACCAAAGTACACCAATTGGAAACCAAAACTCAACCACCGGACCATCAACACACAGCCCAGGACTTCAGTCGACCAAATCCCAACCTTCAGTCGACCGAACACCCAACTAGAATCTCACAAAATGCCAAAACACACGGTTCAGTCGATCGAACCCCACAGTCTAGTCGATCGAACCAAAGATCCAAGCTTCAATCGATCGAACCCCATGGTTCAATCAACCAAACCTCAGCGAAACATGATTTTGAGCTATGGGTTTCTACATCCAAACCCCAAATCAAAGCCTCCAAACATCGATTTAACACTCACAAACATCCACACGCCTAGGCCTAATACCGAGACCTCAAAAGAAACTCTCGCTACCCGATTTCATCCACCAAAGCCAACAAAAATAGGTTTTATACCCAAAAACCCAACTTTAAAACAAACCCAGATCTACAGCAATTTACCAGTTAAAAACACACACGTTTACCCCTAGCACCCTTATACAGCAGTAGGGTCTAGAATCCTACCTCGGTGAGTTCAAAACTCGACGTCTCGATTCACGTGCAAAACCGAGCTTCGTTGAAATTAAAATCTGATCAAATGGTTGCGCAGCCCACCGTGCCAAAAGCAAGGATCCGATGTCTGATCGTTGAAAATCGAGCCCTAGGCCCCCGAGAACTTAGAGAAAAGGCAGAGAGAAAACAGAAAACATACTGGAGAAGTTTTAGAAAATATCTTTATGAAAATATCTAACTCCAGATATTTATAGGCCTAAAAAATATCCTTTTTTATTTTCAAAATTTGCCCCATAACGGCCCACGGTCCCGGGAACCTACCCCGCATGCATATCTAAGCCCGATCATGCATCAAAAGCAATAAAAACATGCTGCAATGAAAACACATAACGCGCGTCTGAAAACGCCAAAAAAGAAAATGGGTCAGGGTCTCACAACTCTACCCCCCTTAAAGAAATTTTGCCCCCAAAATTCAACACAAGGATAAAAGAAATGAACCGTCGATCGCAAGAATACGATATAGTCAAACAAGGTCAAGCATCCTAAACAATAGCCAACTATCTCTGAGACACAGGATCTACAACCCACCTCAATCTCGCATTCTCACCAACTGCTGCCTCAACACTGCACACCATCCACAGATCCATAACCAACCCCAAACAGATGCAATGAAGAACTGGCCCAAGGCCTACATACTTAGAAAGTACCTCTGCTCGCTGAAGGCATAGCTGCATCGTCAGGCATAGTCGGTGCTCCCGAAGAACTGGGGGTGTTAAGGGCATATACTCGGCCCTGAGTCACTCTGGGCTGCCCATCTGGAATTTGAACTGAAGCACCCTCACTTGTAATCCTGGAAGGCTGCACCGCAGAATGCTGCTGCTGATCCTGCACAAACGAACCCTCTGATGTGCCTACCATACTCGGTGCACTCTCCCTCTGTGGGCAAGTCCTGTGAATGTGTCCCGGCTGACGACACGCATAACAAATCTATAACTCCCTTCCCTTTCCCTGTTACTGAATCCATGAACCCTAGGACTGTCTCGGTTGTGGGCACTCTGACACACGATGTCCAAGCTGCCTACACTAGTAGCGAAGCAACTCCCTCTGCTCTGGCCTCTCAGATCAAGCTACCACTGGCACGAGTAGAGGAACATGTTGCCGATGCAATCCCTCGGAACATAAACTCGGACAAGACAACCTCTGGCGTTTGTCCCCATACCCCTGAAACTGAGCACCTCCACCATCCTGCTGCTGGATTCTACCCTCTCCCCTAACAACCTCAACTAGCTGGCGAATGGCACCCACCATCGCAAGCAGCAACCCTATGACCTCACAAGGACCGTGGGGAGCATTTGTAACCCTAGCATCAGGGATAGGCACATCCCCTTGGCCAGCACGGCCTCGACCATAGCCTCACCCTCGCCACACCGACGTCGCGTCTATATGAAGGAAAATAGCACATAAGATGCAACATATAAACATGAACCTCATAAATGCTAACCACATAAGCATGGTAACACATAGCCACACGGGTTCATGTTAAACAATCCTACATATTGAGGAGAACCAACAAGAATGACTCGTCAATCTAGATTACCTACTCAGATTCCCTGCTAGAAATTACGTCAACTAAACGTGTTTCTAACTTGGCTCCGAAGTCTGTTAATCTAAACGCCCAAAGGCATGACTAATCAATCCCACAGTTCAACCCCCATGCTCACATATACACATCGTTCACATTTCTAACATGCTAACACGATCATGTTATTAAAGCATCTAAACACATGCAGTCAAGCACACGCAATCTACATCACACGGGATACAACCATACATGCATTGTATATAAACGCCAAACGACAATATTACACGGCTCTAACGCCCAAAAAACATGTTATAGCATACATGTAACAAAAGAACAAAAAGGAAGACTACAACACTTCCACCTCTTCAGCACCTCCAGATCAACTAGCGTAACCGGTACTAGAAGAAAATCAAAATCTCACATCGTGAGCCAAAGCTCAGCAGATTCTAAACAACATGTGCAGTGTAAACTAAACATGCTAAGAAAACGAGGTGCAGTTTTTTACTCTCTTTCAAGCCATTAAAAACAATTTCACATGCAAGGGAAAGCAAGGATAAAAACCATGTTTTTGTTTTACTCATTAGAGCCTTGAAAATGATTCTAGTATTACGACTCCTGCATGCCGTTAATACAGTTTTAAGAAAATTGGTCTATCCGTCCCAATATGCAGTACATGCAATCCATGAAACACACACACACGTGCCTTGTCAGGACCTTGTTTCAGCCGACAGAGCACACTCACCGTCTTCGCAACTTACCTCATACACCGGCTTTCGCAACCTACCTCATACACCCACACACGCACACGTGCATCATCAACTAGGATTTACATCTATTGGATCACAGATTCATCTAATCTATTTCATACACATATGCAAACCTAACCTAAGATTTAAATCATATAATCATGTATCAACACGACGTTCCACAAACCACGTCACATGCATACAAAACTCTAGGTTTTAAAGCATATACCGCGTTACACATAACGATATCACCTTATGTAATTTACTTACATTTTTCGTACATAAATAAACAGTTATAAATGCACATAGCCATATAACCCGACTAGACAACACAAGTCACCCTCCTATCATTCGATACTCGAACGACCCATCCACAAATTGCGACCCATCCACACACAAGGATAACCAACACCTAAACCGGAGATCAACACCCGAACCTCCCACAGGACGATTCTGACCAGAACCCCACCTTTAACTAAATCACGAACCTACACGTCGTGCACATACCCAGTACTCACACAACAGTGCCACAAACCCTAAACCAACCATGCACGTCACACCCGAGGCCACCACACGACCCCGAAAACCACAACGTCCCTAACCGAACCCCAAAAAGGGACCCAAAGTTATTTGGATCAACTAATTCCAATAAATTAATCAATTGAATACCAAAGGACACCAATTGGAACCAAAACTCAACCACCGGACCATCAACACACAGCCCAGGACTTCAGTCGATCGAACCCCAACCTTCAATCGACCGAACACCCTACTGGAATCTCACAAAATGCCAAAACACACGGTTCAGTCAACCAAACCCCACAGTCCTGTCGATCGAACCCAAGATCCAAGCTTTAGTCGACCGAACCTCAATGAAACTTGATTATGAACTACGGATTTCTACATCCAAACCCTAAATCGAGGCCTCCGAACATCGATTTAACACTCACAAACATCCACACGCCTAGGCCTAACATCGAGACCCCAAAAGAAACTCTCGCAACCCGATTTCATCCACCAAAACCAACAAACATAGGTTTTATACCCAAAGACCCAACTTTAAAACAAACCCAGATCTATGGAAATTTACCCGTTAAAAACACACACGTGTACCCCTAGCACCCTTATACAGCAGTAGGGTCTACAATTCTATCTCGGTGAGTTCAAAACTTAAAGTCTCGATCCACGTGCAAAATCGATCTTTGCCAAAATTGAAATCTAACCGGATGGCTGCACAGCCCACCCTACCAGAAACAAGGATCCGCTGTCTGAACGTTGAAAATAGAGCCCTGGGCCCCCGAGAACTTAGAGTGAATGCAAAGAGAAAATGAAAAACTTACTGGAGAAGTTTTGAAATATATCTTTACAAAAATATCTAACTCCAGATATTTATAGGCCTCTAAAAATTATTTTTTTAAATTTTTAAAATTCGTCCCACAACGGCCCACGGCCCCGAGAACCTACCCCGCTTGCATATCTAAGCCCAATCGTGCATCAAAAGCAGTAAAAATATGCTGCAACGAAAACACATAACGCGCGTCCGAAAATGCCAAAAAAAAAACGGCTCAGGGTCTCATAAGCACTATAGGCCCACATGCAACCACACACACTATGCCACGGTACATCTATGGATAATATTTAAAAACCCAGAAAGAATTTATACAACACATGTATAAAATGATCCAATCCATCAACCATGGAAATCAAAAACCATTTACAGCAAAACATTTAAGAGTTGAGACTCAACCCCGCAGGTTAGGTCCAAGCCTCTAGAAAGCACGTTTTTCACCATTTTCCAAAACACCTCATTTTCAAATCTCCTTTTGAAAACTACGGATATCAACATACCCATTTCATGAAATAAATTGAGAAAGGCGTAAAAATCTACTTTTACCCAAAAACTAAGGTTTAAACAATCAAATAGCATTTGATGTATTTTCTACCTGGTAAAAACACGTATAATTACACAAAACACCCTTATACAACAGTATGGTCTAGAATCCTACCCTGGAGAGTCAAGAACTCGACGTCTCAAAATTGAACGGTGTCAGAACGAGAATTCATCTGGATGGATACGAAACCCTTGGCCCCGATAGCAAGGATCCACAAAGGATCGAACACAAAACCAAGCCCCAGGCCCTCAAAGCTAGAGAGAAGGCAGAGAGAAGGGGTTAACTTAGCCTGGAAGCAAGAGAATATCAAAATATCTCAGTCCCTGGAACCTTTATAGACATGCCAAAAACATTCTGTCCAGCCGACCGAACCCCTGAGTTCGATCGATCGAACCCCTGAGCTCGATGGATCAAACCTAAAAATTCTGGTTCTGTTGACTGAACCAGGCCCTCCAGTTGACCGAACCCCTGAACAGTGTGTTTTTTGACATTTTCAAGGCAAAAATAGGTTTCTAAGGTCCAAACAAGCCTCTACCAAATCCCAAAAAACATATAACACATTTATACATGTTGTTCTACAACTGTAAAGCATAAACCATGCATTGATGCCATTCATATATTGAAGGAAACACATCAAATATATAAATAACCTAAAAGATAAGGGTTAGGGTCTCACAACTCTTCCCCCCTTAAGGCATTTTTCGCCCAAAATTTGCAACAAGGTCACAAGGTAAACAGGTCTGGATATCTAGCTCACATCCCTGACTAAAGCTCCCATGTCGCTTCCTCAACCCCGTGATGAAGCCATAAGACCTTAACCTAAGAAATTATTCTGCCCCGCAACACCTGCTCTTTTGTATCAAGAATCCTCACTGGACGCTCCTCGTAAGTGGCATCCTCATCAACCCGCAGCTCAGCCCAATCTAACACATGTTAAGGATCAGGCTCGTACCTCCAAACTATAGAAACATGGAACACGTTATGCGCAGATGCTAACTGAGGTAGCAACGCCAAATGATAAGCAACCTCTCCAACCCTATCAAGGATCTAAAATGGTCTAATGAAACGCGGTGATAGCTTCCCGCTACGACCAAATCTCATTAAACCTCTACGTGGCGAGACCTTCAGGAACACGTGATCTCCCATGGCAAACACTAAAGGTCGCCTCCTCTGATCTGCATAACTCTTCTGGCAGTTCTACGCTGTCGTGAGGCATTGGCGAATCACTGTAATCTTCTCCGTTGTCTCCCGCACCATGTCAGGTCCCAAAACTGTGGTCTCTCCCACACCTTTCCAACACAAGGGTGATCTACACGGTCTACCATAAAAAGCCACGTACGGTGCCATCCCAATATTGGACTGATAGCTGTAGTTGTATGCAAACTCTGCCAAAGGTAAATGATTCTCCCAAGAACCTCTGAAATCAAGGACATAAGCCCTCAGCATATCCTCTAAAATTTGTATAGTCCTCTCTAACTAGCCATCCGTCTAGGGGTGAAAACCAGTACTGAACATCAAGTTCATCCCCAAGGCCTCCTGCAGACTCTGCTAAAAGCACGAAGTGAAGCTCGGGTCTCTGTCAGAAACAATGGACACTAGCACTCCATGCAATCGGACTATCTCTCTGACATATAAGCGACTCAGTCTATCCACCGAATCCTTTATGCGGATGGGAAGAAAGTATGCAGGCTTCGTCAACCTATCAACCACAACCCATACGGCGTCGTGTCCCCTAGGTGACCGAGGAAGTCCTGACCCAAAGTCCATCGTGACATGCTCCCACTTCCACTCTGATATAGGAAACGACTTAAGAAATCCTGCCAGCCTCTGGTGTTCCTCCTTTACCTTCTGACAGGTAAGGCACCGAGCAACAAATTAGATCACATCTCTCCTCATACCCATCCAACAGAACTGACGACCTAGGTCGTGATACATCTTCGTGCCTCCTGGATGCACGGTAAGACGAGAATAATGACACTCACGTAGTAGATCATCTCGGCATGACTCTGGCACAAACAACCACTTTTCCAACCTCAAACTCTGATCAAAACCCACAATCCATCCTGCTGTATCCTCGCCACTAGCAACGCGGTCTTGTATCATCTGAGCCTCCTGATCCGTCTACTGGACCTCTAGCACACGTGCTATCAACGCTGGTCGCGAAACTACAGAGCACAAGGAAGCACCTGTCGCGGTCTATCTGAGGAAAATATCAAACTCCCTAATCTCTCCAAGCATGCCCCACTCACGTATAGCCACAGAACCTAACGATCCATGAGATCTCCTACTGAGAGCATCAACCACCACATTGGCCTTCCCTGGATGATACTGTAAATTAAAATCATAATCCTCTAACAACTGCATCCATCGTCTCTAGCGCAAGTTTAGGTCCTTCTACGAAAATAAGTATTTTAAACTCTTGTGATTGAGAGTATGTCAAAGTGCTCACCATACAAATAGTGACGCCATGTCTTTAGAGCGAAGACTGCGGCTGCCAACTCCAAGTCATGTGTAGGATAGTTCCTCTCATGTGTCTTCAGCTGCCGAGAACCATAGGCTACAACCTTTCCTCCCTGCGTCAACACACTGCCAAGACCATCACGGGATGCATCACAGTACACAACATAACCCAAGCCTTGCTCTAGGATAATCAATACTGGCGCGCTATTCAACCTCATCTTCAGCTCCTAAAATACTGGCTCACAGGACTCACTCTAAGCAAACACAACTCCCTTCCGTGTCAAATGCGCCATCGGCGCAGCAAGTCTGGCAAAGTCCTTCACAAACCGCCGATAGTAGTTGGCTAAACCCAGAAAACTACGTATCTCAAAGACACTCTTCGATCGCTCCCAACCAGCCACAGCATCAGTCTTTGACGAATCCACAGCTACTCCGTCTATCGACATTACGTGTCCCAAAAACTGCACCTCCGACATCCAAAACTCGCACTTCTCAAACTTCGCATACAAGCAATGTTCTCTCAGAAGCTGCAGAATGATACGCAAGTGATCCTCGTGTGCCTCTCTAGTGGGTAAATATATCATAATATCATCCACAAACACCACTACAAAACTTTCCAAATAAGGATGGAAGATTCGGTTCATCAAACCCATGAACGTAGCTGGCGCGTTCGTCAGACCAAACAGCATAACCAGAAACTCGTAGTGACCATAGCGAGTCCGAAAAGAAGTCTTCGCTATGTCCTTGTCCCTGATCCTTAACTGATGATATCCTGATCTCAAGTCAATCTTCGAGAAGCAACTCGAACCCTTCAGCTGATCAAACAAGTCATCTATCTTCAGCATCGGATACTTGTTCTTCACTATTACCTGATTTAGCTTTCGATAATCTATACACAAACGCAAAGATCTATCCTTATTCTTAGCAAAAAGAGCAGGAGCTCCCCACAGCGAAGTACTCGGGCGTATAAACCCTCTGTCTATTAACTCCTGTAGCTGTACCTTGAGTTCACGTAACTCAGCGGGTGCAAAATGATAGGACGGCACAAATATGGGAGCAGCTCCGGGGACTAGATCAATAGAGAACTCTACCTCACGGCTCGGTGGCAACTCAAACAGATCGTCAGGAAAGACATCGGGATAGTTGCACACCACCGGAGGTAACTCTCCTCGAACCCCAACCTCCTCATCTAACATGAGAGCTGTAAAGAGGAAACCCAATTACCCTGGTTCCGGACAACACTGGGTAAAGACCTCAAACCCTCATCCCGGTCTCCCACAAAATAAAAATAATCTCCCACCAGTGTACAAATCGTTACCCTCTATCCATCGCAATTGATAATGGCACGATAGGTGGTCAACCAATCCATCCCAAGGAAGACATTGAACGCAGTCATGCCCAGAATGATAACGTCAAACTCTAAACAACGATCGATAACCTCCAATACACAGGATCTACAGACAAGACTCAATGTCACACTCCCACTGACTGGAGTCTCTACACTCAAGGTACTACCAAACTAGTCCATTTGCAACCCCAATGCATATGCAAAGCAGAAGATATAAACGAGTGTGATGCTCCAATGTCAACAAGAACACTGGCCCATGATCTGAAGACTAGAAGAGTACGTCTAATCATGGAGGTGGTAGCAGCAGCATCGAGTACGATCGGTGCTCTGGAAGAACTAGGCTCTGCAAGAACGTAAGCTCTGGCCGATCTACTGTGGCCCTGAATTGTAGACTGTCGGCACGACTATACTAAAGCTCTTCCCTCTACAAATCAGGACTTTTAAGCTCTAGGCTGTGAATACATCTGTCTCCCCTGGCCTGATGGAACAACTGGTGCTCTCGCTGTGCTTTAAATGCTCCCTCCTCTAGGGCAGTCCCTCCGGATGTACCCAGACTGGCCACACTCAAAACATACCACAGGCTCCCTCTCCCATGTCTGTGCTTGAACAGGCGTAGGACTCCAGCACTCTGCCGCACGATGCCTTGGTCATCTGCATCTATAACAAATAAGCTCTCTCTGATCAGATTGTCCCGTTGAGGCTACGGGAGTCGTGGATGCAGAAGACAGTGGATGATATGACCCCACTGGATAGGAACTTGGACCAGATGCCTGTCAATGCTTGCTCTCCCTGCGCCCCTGATCCTGTGATCGTCCCCCACCTTGCTATCCCCAACAGTCTCCGTCTCAGCGTGTCTCATTCAGAATGTCCTCCAGCTTCATGGCAGTCTCCACTAACTCTGTAAAAACCTACAGCCTGGGTGAGGACTCTCTATCTCGGATAGCAGGTCTCAAACCCCTCTCGAATCGCTTTGCACGAAACTCATCACTAGGTACAATCTGTTGTGCAAATCTGGATAGGCTAGTAAACTCAGCCTCAATCTCAACCACAAACATCTTCCCCTGAGTCAAGAAGAGGAAGTCCTCTCTGTAACGATCCCTCAGCGTCGTTGGAAAGTATTTATCCAGAAATACCTTCGTGAATGCCTCCCGAGTGTCCGCAACTGTAGTCCTGGTGAACTTCCACCACATATGCGCACTCCCCCTCAGTTGAAAAGTAGCATATGAAACCCGCAGATCATCTTCCTCAATTTATAGAGTATCAAGTATCCTGGTAACCAGCTCTAGCCACCCAATGGCCACCGTGGGGTTGGGATCCCCAGAAAAGGTAGGAGGGTCCAGACAGCGAAACTCACGCATCGCGATCGTCGCCCTCAGCTCAAGTATGGTCTCTCTCCCCCTAGAGGCCTCAGCCAGTTGCCGGATGGAGCCGACCATCTCATGCAATAGATCTCCGTCAGCAGGTCCTTGGGGTGCATTAGCATCCCCAATATTTGGGACTAGAACGTCCCTTCGGCCAGAACCACGGCTATAACCTCAACCTCGGCCTCGTCCTCCCCGCGGGGACATAACTCTATACGAAAGTAACATAACAGGATAAGCATCCATACAACATGTTATTGCTAACGTAAAAGATAGATAAGCATGCTAACACATAGCCACTTAATATCATGTCATCACATCTCACATACCGAGGAGAACCAACCAGAAGGGCTCGTCCATCTGGATAACCCACTTAGATTCCTTGCTAGAAATTACATCCGCGAAACGCGACTCTAACATGGCGCCCCAGTTTGTTAATCCAAACGCCTGAAGGCAAAACTAATCAATCCTAAGGTCCAACCTCCATACCCACGTATACACAATCATCATGCTGAACAGGCTATCATGCTTATGTTAGAAAAACGCTGTAACACATACAATCAAGCACACATATATCCTCACAAGGTGATGTACCCTCTCTCTCATGGCTCATAGGTATTCGAACCAGAGCTCTAATACCAAGTTGTCACACCCCAACATCAGGATCACGCGAAAGCCGACCAAAATCTTTTAAGAAAATAAGGTTTTGCAGTTGAATATCAAAATATACAATATTTAGATAAAAATCCCCACAGTGCAACTCTCATAAACTGAAAACATGCATCTCATACATGAATAAACATATCGCCTAAAGGCGTACAAAACCAGCCATCACAGGCGTTGCATGTAAAAGTATATGTACAACAAAAGAAAAAACTACGACAAGTCTTCTACCACCTCTGCAACTAGGTCAACTATATATGCTCACCTAAAAAGATTTTACAGTAAAATCCCACGCCGTGAGCCGAACCCCAATAGAAAAAGACAATAAAGATGTAAAGCAAGCTATGCAATTATAAGCATACAAACTCCACCATAGGAGCCCAAAAAGGGTTTTCTACCTCTAAACCACAGGTTTTTATCCCTAAATCCTATGGCATGCAATTTTTATCTAAAAGATACGTGAAACACATGTCCACATGCAATAATGTTGAAACAACCTAAACTAGCATGATTTGGTTAAAAAAAATAAAAATATGCTAGAAGTTGAAAAAACTACTTAAATATGAATTTGCTACAAAAAAAAAATCAAACTATCCTAAACATGCTTTCAGGTAAAGAAACTAAAACTTGCATATTATCAAAATTAGCTAGGTTAACATTAATATGATGAATCAATAAAAAATGTAAAATAAAAAATGCATAAAAGAGAAAAAAAAAGGCTACATTAAAAGAAAGCTTATTTAACAAAAAAAAATTAAATAAGAATTTTGTAACAAAAGAGAATTTAAAGATTTAAAAGAAAAAAAAAATTTGACAGGATATGAATGGTAGAAAATACTATTAAGAAGAAAATCTAATTATTTACATAAAAGATAAAAATAAGAAGAATAAAATAACATTAAAATATATCTTTATGATTTTGTGCTTTTTGTTATTAAAGAAAAGAAAATAAAAGAAAAATATTATAAAAGCCAAGTTAAGAAGATTTAATTATTAACATTTTACATTTTAAAAGAGAATAAACGAGAAGAAATTAGAAGAAATGAAAAGAATAAGGGAGTATTTAAAAAAAAATTGAACTACTTAAAGATGAAAATTAATTTAAAAGCCTTTTGTGATTTTTGATTTTAGCAAAATAAAAAAAATGAAGATAAAAGAAAATAAGATCATAGAAAAAGAAAATGAATTTTTATAAAAAATAAATAAATACTAATATTACAAGAAAAGAAAATGAACTAGACTACTATTAAGAGTAAATTAGAACAACTAAAGAAAATAAAATAAATGTTAGAAAATTAAACTAATGCTAATAAAAGAAATGACATTAATATTATAAGAAAAGAAAAGAGAATGAAAATGAATGCTAGTAAAGACAATTAAACTAATACTAGAAAGATAAAAGAAGTTAAAAATAACTATTTATCTTAAATGTGAAATGTAATATTAATTACTACATTCACATAAATATAGATGCATTATTACAATAATTAACAACATTATTAAGTTGTAATTGCCAAAATATGTTAGCACCATTTAAGGAATACAAATAGAAATTACAATGTGCTAAATGTGAGTGTGAGGGAATTAACAATTAAAGAAGTAAGAAAATAACTAAATTATATGAAGTACACAAGATTAACTACATAAATAGAAGGGATAATTACACTTACTTCCCATGAGGTTTAAGCTTATTACAGGGACCACCCCTGTGGTCTCTGAAATTACACTAACCTCCCATGAGGTTTAATTTTTAACATCAATTGCACCTAACCGTTACATTTTCGAACAAATTTTTATGATCCAATTTGTTCATTACGTAAAACTTATCGAGTTTGTTTAGCATGTGAAAATTTAGATTCTTCTGATATCTGTAGTTAAGTGATTGAATAAGATCTCCTAATAAATAAATAAATAAAAATTATTCAATCACTTAGCTACAGATATCGGATGATTCTAAATTTTCACATGCTAAACAAACTCGATGAGTTCTACGTAATGAACAGATTGGATCATAAAAATTTATTCAAAAATGTAACGGCTAGGTGCAATTGGGTGCAATTGATGTTAAAAATTAAACCTCAGGAAGGTTAGTGTAATTTCATAGATCACATGGGAGGTAAGTGTAATTATCCATAAATAGAAAAGAACATACAAATTGAAATTGAATTTTAACCAAGTCGCTCCAAAATAGAGTAATTGGAGTTAGAAAGACCGGGTATCCAAACGAAGTACCTAAATCGTGGAATCCTCAAATTGGGGAATGTACTTCATTCCTCGAGTGCTGATTCCAAGCTAGACTTCAAATGTAGGTATTGGAGGTTCGGGACTCGGTATTTCGGCAGGACTTCAGCGTTGAAGCTCGAGATCGCTCGATATATTGGTAGAGTCTCTCTCACTCCAAATTCGTACTGAAAACGTACGCTGAGGTACGGTATTTATAGAATTCTTCAACCAATGAGATGCTACCACGTTCTAAGGCATGTCAGGCCATTTGGAGTTGGCGGCCGCCACAATGTGAGCTAGCGGTCGCCATGTTGAACAAGGTTCCACAAGGTTCTATTAGCGGTCGCTACAATGTGAGTTGGCGGTCATCATGTTGGAGTTGACGGCCGCCCCTTTTGGCTAGGGTTTTCACAAGGTTCTATTAGCGGTCGCCACAATGGAGTTGGAGATTGCCACTTTTGGCAATGACTTGGGCAACAAGTTGTCAATGTTTCGGTAAAATTTCATTGGTTTTGAAGATTTTGAAGATTTTTTATGACTGGGTTCAAATTCCGAGCTTGGATCACTTCCCGATGATCGAACTAAAGCACTTGTTCCTCCTGTTTTCATCATCGGATCCGCCTAAGATTGGGTGGGGTCTAATTTGGGTGTCTACAGTTGTCCCTCTTTGATATGACTCGTATAGCAACGCGTGATACAAATTATATCAAAGATCCAAAGACAACCGTTATTTGATCGAACCATCAATCTTTGGCCACAAACACACAAGCATACATATGATGTTGGTCGTACTCAAACTTTCATCGAGTTGCCTACGTACCCCTTTTGCTAGGGATCAGCCCAAAACGTAGTTCATGGGGCAAAATGCGAGGATGCAAGAAATATGATGCAAAAAGTAACATAATATAGATGTTAACATGATGCAGATGCCTAAAGATCGAGTTAAGATCTAAAGAGCAGCACAAAGATTGCATTGAGATCTAAGAACTCGGTTGGGGATAAAATAATTAAAAGGATCGAGTAAAGATCCAAGAAATTATCCTAACCAGGAAAACAAACACAAAATGATCGGTAGAGTTAAGACCTCACAATATCGGGGTGAAAGCGGGATAAAAATAACTAAAAGTCAAATTTTATGACTTAGAGTTAAATTTACCGGGAAGGAGACCACGAATTAATAGGTAGAGTTAAGACCTAATAATTTGGGACAAGGTGTGAGATAAAAATAATTAAAATTCTAGTTATGGTTTAAAATTAAATTTATCGAAAGGGAGAACCATGAAATTAATAGGTCGAGTTAAAACCTACAAATTCAGAACGAGATATGAGATAAAAATAATTAAAAACCTAGCTACGGCTTAGAATTAAATTTATCAGAAGATGAACCACGAATTTAATAGGTCGAGTTAAGACCTACAAATTCAGAACGAGGTATGAGATAAAAATAATTAAAAAACTAGTTATTGCTTAAGATTAAATTTATCGGAATGGAATCATCGTAAAAAGATGGAGTAGCAAAAACAAGGTTAAAATTATTATTATATTTGCAAAATGCTAACAAAAATAACACACATAAAGTCAATCTGCTAAAAAACACACTATAAGAAAACAAAATTATTTATGTATTTTTTTTGAAAATTATTTTTGTTAATAAGGTGCGCATAAAGATTAAACAAAACACCTACAATAAAAACATACTAAAAGAAAATATAATAAACGTATCTATCATAACAAAACCCGCCCCAAACAACCCCTTAAGAAACCCAAAATGCCATAATGATGCTCTGACATGGCGGTCGCCAAGATGGATGTGACGTGACGGTTGACAACATGGCGGCCGTCGGGAGCAAATCTCTCTGACATGGCGGTCGCCGGGCGTAAATCCTCCCAACATGGCGGTCTCCATGTGTCTCTTTGACAACCTGGCAGTCGCCATATTCTAAGGTGGCGACCGCCATCTCCGGACGCGGATAAGGTACCTTGAGGCGCGCAGGTTAGATTCAATTCTTCATTCCTCACTCTCTCTCTAGCTTCTAGACGCTCTCAATTCTCTCTCGCTCTTTCTTGCTTCCACGCACTTTCTTGCTTTCTTCTTACTCCTCTTTGATACGAGTTGTTTACGCTGCTTTTTGTGCTTCCGTTCCTTTTCATGGCCAGCTCAGGCCAGGGAGATGATGACTTGGGGGCACGACGGGGTCCTACTGCTATCGGGAGTTCCTCCATGGGGACTCTCAGGGATACATCCACTAGTCAGCCAGCTGGTGGGGTCACTGCTACGAAGCCTAGCGCTGCGATGGATGCTCTCTTGCTTGAGGCAGAGTGTGCCTCTCGCCAGGCAGCCGATGAGGAGGCATAGGCTGCTGCTGAGGCATAAGCGGCAGCAGACACGGCTGCCGAGGCTGCGATAGCCAACTTTCTGGATCCGGACACTGGAGAGGGTGATCCAGCACCTTTTGACTCACATACTTACGATCCGGTCCCTCATCGCATAGTATATCGCGGGATGAGACGCTACGAGTCTCCTACCGATTCCATTGCTGCCGACGTCCTTTTGCCGGAGCCTGACCACCACATCTCTCATCAGCAACCTTCGGTAGATTACCTATCCCTATTATTTCAAATCCAAAACATATTTTTATGATATAACAAGCGTAGACGCATGCCTAGGATCCCCTATATGATTTAATTTATGATGATGATTGCTGTGATGATTGTGCATGATTTTATGATGATGATTGCTCTAATTTTTATTTTTTTTATTTTTTTATTTTTTTATTTTTGGGGTTTAGACATAAAAATCTAAGGGGTTGAATTTTTATTACAAATTCTAAAAATTAGAGGTAATTTTATCGAAAATCCTAAAACCTAGGGCAAATTTTCTAAAAATACAAACTAAAAGGGGTTTTTTACAAGTTTAATAGAAAGAAAATCATGGAAAAAAATCCTAGAAAGTATTAGAAAATTTTTCAAAGATCTTTAGGAAAATAAGAAAGTTTTTCGACAATTCTCAGAAATTTAGAAATATTTGTTCAAAAATCTAAGAAAAATCGAAGGGAATTATTCAAAAGTTTTAGAAAATTGTGACAGACTTTCATAAAACTAAGGAAAATTTTTAAATTCTTTTTTTTAAAAAATAAAATCTAGAAAATTTTGAAAGATCTTAGAAAACTAAAAAAAATTATAGAAACCTGAGGCAAAATTCTAGAAAACTAAGAAAAATCTTAGAAAAATTGAGAAAAATTTTAGAAAGCCATAGAAATTGAGAAATAATTTTGAGATAATTCTAGAAATTTAAAAAAACCCTAGAAGTTTGGATAAAATGGGCAGAATACCAACATTTAAATGGGTAGATTTTCTTTGCTTTTTTTTTTTTTTTATTTCTTTTTTCTTTTTCTTTTTTTTTTTTTTTCTTTTTTTTTTTTTTTTTTTTTTTTTTAACACAAAAGATAGATAGGCCTGGCGTACTAGGGCTGAAGGTTCCTAGTGTTTTTCTAGGGCTTGAAAGAATTGAATGGTCGTTACATACACACGAACGTATGGTTAGGGAATTTGAACCAAAGGATCGTCACATACACACGAACCTATGGTATGAGGGTTTGAACCAACGGATCGTCACATATACACGAACCTAGAGTTAGGGTGCCTAATCTTTTTCTAGGACTTAAGAGAACCGAAGGGTCGTCACATATACATGAACCTAGGGTAGGAGGATTCGCCTGATTTATCAGGGCTTGAAAGAACCGAAGGGTCGTCACATACACACGAACCTAGGGTTATGGTGCCTAATCTTTTTCTAGGACTTTTGAAAGAACCGAAGGGTCGTCACATACACACGAACCTAGGGTTAGGGTGCCTAGTCTTTTTTGTCTTTTTCTAGGACTTTTGAAAGAACCGAAGGGTCGTCACATACACACGAACCTAGGGTTAGGGTGCTTAGTCTTTTTCTAGGACTTAAGAGAACCGAAGGGTCATCACATACACACGAACCTAGAGTTAGGGTGCCTAGTCTTTTTCCAGGACTTAAGAGAACCGAAGGGTCGTCACATACACACGAACCTAGGGTTATGGTGTCTAGTCTTTTTCTAGGACTTAAGGTAACTGAAGGGTCGTCACATACACACGAACCTAGAGTATGAGGATTTCCCTGATTTATCAGGGCTTGAAAGAACCGAAGGGTCGTCACATACACACGAACTTAGGGTTAGGGTGTTTATTATTTTTCTAGGACTTAAGAAAATTGAAGGATTGTCACATACACACGAACCTAGGGTTATGGTGCCTAGTCTTTTTCTAGGACTTAAGAGAACCGAAGGGTCGTCACATACACACGAACCTAGGGTTAGCTTGCCTAGTCTTTTCCTAGGACTTAAGAGAGCCGAATGGTCGTCATATACACACGAACCTAGGGTATGAGAATTTACCTGATTTATCAGGGCTTGAAAGAACCGAAGGGTCGTCACATACACACGAACCTAAGGTTTTCTTTTAGACATTTTCTTCACTTCTCTTGTTTGATCTATTTTTTATATATCTTTTGCTTGTTTACTTATTTTCAGGCAGGCCTCTATGTTAAAGGTTACGGAGGTTCTGCCTTCGGAGAGGTATTAGAGTGGTATGACGCCCTCCATGCTTCTAGCCGGGCCATACCCTTGTTGGGTAGGACGAACAATGACCGGGTCTGGCTAACAGTCCTGGCTGAGCAGTGGTGGAATACCACCAATACCTTCTATTTTACCACCTTTAAGGCTACTCTGACGCCTCTCGACTTCCCGCTGATTACCAGTATACGGGTTGGAGGAGCGCCCATTCCATTTGATCCATCCATATCTCGGTCTGCTGATGCATTTTTGTACTTCCTAGGAGCCGTCCTTGCACAGATACATAGAGATCGGTTCGATACACCTGGTTCATTGAGCGCTTCTGCCACTTCCACAGCTTTGAGCCTTACCACTTCGAGTGGGTCACCTGGGGCTTTATGATGTATATGTTTGGTACCTCCTTATTTTTGAACAAGGAGAATACCATTCATCTGCATTACCTTGGCGCCCTTGCTCGTTTGGACCAGGTTCCTTCATTTGAATGGGGAGGAGCTGCTCTGGCCACCCTCTACGAATTCATGCAGACACTGACCCGGTTCTCTCTAGAGCTTAGCATAGGGGATACTGAAGGGTCTGGGAGGTATGATTTAATTTCTGTATTTTTTCATTCACTTCCATTCTTCTGTTATCCATTACTTATTAATTGATGCCTTTTTTTTCCAGCTGTGGACTTACGAGTAACTCGGGCTTCATATCCCGACAAACTCTGTAGCAGACCCTCTGGTCATTCTCTGAGCAGTCCGGTGGTCCCGTGGGCTAAAGGGGAAGACGGCTGGAGGGAAGGACATAAACTGTTTTTGGGTCTCACTAGACCTGTTCACCCCTGACCAGGTATCATTTTATTGTGTTTACCGAATTGCATCCTGTTCACGGCTGTTCACTACACTGTACACTGATTACTACACTGTACTGCTTACTAATTACTGTGCTACATACTTATCATTCACCGTTTACTTTTTATTGCACTGTACTGTACCTTGAATGGCTGCAGGTCTGCTAGGATGTCTGGAGGAGAGTGGAGGATCGGGCCAGTGCAGATCTGATGCGCAACAAGGATATCACTTCTAGGCAGATCCTGCTGGAGGGCCCATTCGATCGGGAGTACTATCTTGGCGAGCAAGTGGTTCACCAGTCGCTCGGCCTTGACTACTTCAGGATACCAGTGGTCCCTCCAGCTTGCATGCGCCGGACTAATCACATAGGTCGCGTTGATTTGCTGCTGGAGACAGTAGGGACCCTAGTCTTGGAGTTACTCGCGGCGGAGGGGGATTATACAGCTTGGGCCCTGGCACATCTGACGGGTCCCTTAGGTCCTGGCCCAGCTGATCCTGTCGGTAGAAGGAGAGGACAGGCACCAGAGGGTACTGATGCTGGAGTGGAAGCTGCCACGGCTGCTGGAGCTACTAGAGCTGCTGGCCCTGGAGCCGAAGCTGAAGGAATGATAGGTTCAAAGAGAGGAATGATAGGTCCGGAGATCCCCTGGTAGATCCAGACTATGGCCTATGGCTTCCCTTGATCCATTTACTTGATCCATGGGCCTGCGTGCCCCAGTCTGCTGTTTATTGGGCCTAGGTGCCCCAGTTTATATTCTGATACACTGTATTTCATTTTTGCACCTTCGTGCCATTTTACTGTTTTATATTCATCTGCTATGTAATTCTCTCTTATTTACTGGTCAAATTGTTTGGTATGTACAATACGAATGTCAACACTTTACACAAGCCACAAAAACTACCAATTGAATATTCCCTTCATATTTTAACATGGCGGCCGCTTCTATAGAACCCTTTCAACATGGCGGTCGCCACCTCAAACATGGCGGTCGCCATCTATAACATGGGGCCGCCTGATCAAAGCGATAATGCCACTGTACTATGCTTTTTCAAGTTGGCCGTCTCCAATTATAAGGTTGCGGCTGCCACAATGAATGTGACTTTTGCCAAATTTTTTATTTTTTACCTTTTCTTGCCTTATAAATATAGCCCTGGAGGCTCCCTTTTCTGTTCCTTATACTCATATGACTACCCCTCTTTTTTCATGGTTGAGGCATTCTCCCACATTGAATGTCTAAACTTTGCTTCTTTTGGGATCAACTCTTTGTTTCATCTTATGGCTGTGAAGATCGACAAACCATTATTGAAGGCCGCCGTTCAACTATGGGATCCACATTCCCATGTCTTCCGGTTTGGTTTTGAAGAGCTCTGCCCCACTGTCGAGGAGTTTGCTGCCATTCTAGACTTGACTCCACAGGGTTTTGTTGTCGTTCTGACTCCATTCATCTCAGTTAGGCAACATATGATGAAATTTTGTGGCCTATCCAGGATGGAGGCTTCTCTTCTGACCTCAAACAATTATCTTGACATCCTGTGGCTTATTGAGAGGTTTCGTCCTACTGGTGACCTTAGAGATGTCGACCTTCAGCTCCATCGTTGTTATGCACTTTGCTTCTGCCTCCTCGCCAAGTGTCTCCTTGTCTCTTCTGATGGGCGGGTTAGTTGTGCCCTGGTTGATATTGCTGGCCAAATATGGACGGGGAAGGACTTTGTGCCCCTTGTTCTGGCTGAGATACTGCTGGGCTTGGATGCGGTTCATCATGGCGGGACCACGGCCTTTGCTGGTAGCCCTTTACTTCTCCAGGTGAGCTTAACATCTTCCTATGTATCAAGTTCTCTGTCATACTGCAAAGCCTTTCTCTTACCGTTTTAACTCTTGCTACAGATCTGGCTAATGGAGAAGATAAATCTTATGCAAAAACCTCCCACTGACAGGCACAACGCCGCTGCTTTCCTTTACCGCCCGCGTTATCAAATATGCGACACTAAGACATCTTGGCGACAGTATATTTTTTCTCTGACTAGCCCAAACATTACCTGGAAGTGCTCTTGGTGGTGGATTCCTGCTATGACTCTGACCACTATGGATCACCCCGGTGTTCTGCTGGTCGGCCTACGTCAGACTACCTTCTATTACCCCCGTCGAATCATGCGACAGTTTGGTCGCAATCAGATCATCTTCCCCAGCATTCGAGATCGTCTGTTTTCATCTATACTATGGGCCCCATTTCTATCATCATACCAGGATGCCTAGCCAACCCGTTCAATGATGGAGACGCATGAGTTGCAGTGTTCTGATCTTTCTGCTGAATACAAGACATGCCTGATGCACGATCGGGAGAAACAAGGTAAAGAAAAAGGAATACAAGTAGCAAAAAGAAGGAGAATTTGAGGCCTCCTGCTTTGTTTCGAAAATTTCATAGTTTTTTCGTATTTTGTTCGTAGAGTTTGGGACTTGCGTGCCCCTCTTTTTATTCAAAACTTTGTAATTCTGATCGAAGAAATTACAAACTCCCACTTTATGTTTAAGATGGTTTAAATTTATCCAAAATTTAAATGACTTCATTATCAGAATTCAAAAATTAATTTGCATTGGTCTCATTCAGATTCAAAGATGGTTAAAGACAAAGAAAGTGGCCAGACTTCTTTTAAAAGAAGCTGCCTATGATCCCAAGAAGATGGAATCAGGCCATAACGTAGTTCAGGCTCGGTTTTCACTCAGGTGTTGACACTCTCCTTTTGTGATGCCTTAATTTCTACCAAGGTCGCCCTTTCAGGTTTTTGGCCTTGCGGACTGCTCTAACTTTTGCCTGAGTTGCCTTTTCAGTTTTTGACTCAACGAATTTTTATTTTCATCTCATTTTTACCTCAGGGATAGTATTTTTTGAGCTGATCGAGATTAACTGGAGTTGAGAACACATTTCCATCCAAGTCCATAATAATGACTGCACCACTGGTCATGATAGTTTTGATCAGAAACGGTCTGGACCAAATCTCCTTCTCTGAGGTCTCGAGTCTTGACCTTCTTATTGAACGCCCGAGCTATCCTTCTTTCGTAACCTTGTACATGAAATAGGGCTTGCAGTCTCCTTTCAGCAAACAAAAGCAACTCTTCTATCTGGTTCCTCTGCCATTCTGCTTTTGAGATATTGGCCTCAGCCACAACTCTTAGTGAAGAGATTTCCACCTCGATGGGAAGTACAGCTTCCGTCCCATACAGTAGAGAGTATGGCGTTGTCCCTGTTGAAATTCGGATTGGCATTCGGTATCCCCAGAGTGCAAATGGTAGATGTTCCAGCCAATCTTTATGTGAGTTGATTATCTTTTGTAAAATTTTCTTAATATTCTTCTTTGCTGCTTCAACTGCTCCATTGGTCTGTGGTCGATATGGTGAGGACTTATGAGCCACTATCCGGTATTCCTTAAAAAGATCCAGAACCTCTCCTTGAAAATATGATCCATTATCTGAGATAATTTCATGCAATACCCTGTATCGGCAAATGATATTTTGCTTGATAAACTTAGCGACATCGGAGGCCTTCAATACCGAGTAAGAAGCTGCTTCCACCCACTTAGTGAAATAATCAATGGCCACTAAGATAAACTCAT
>JAOTRH010458844.1:0-28984 GCA_034768845.1 Heliamphora exappendiculata | reverse complement strand
ATGTCATTTTAGCCTAATACTTATGTAAATGGTAAATAGTAGTTACATATATCATATCACGTCATCATTAGGCTGGATTTACGTGGTTCACTGAATTTATTTATTTATATTTTTTTTGAAAGAATGAAATTGAACCTTAAGCCTAATACTTATGTTGATGGAATTGTAATTCTTAGAAATTTAGATATTTGAGAATCTTATAATATTAGCTATATGTCCTGATTTATTTTGGGAGATTTTTGCTCCAAGTGCTAAATGCACATTTTTGTAATATTTGTATTTTGGTGAAGGTGGTTCGGATGGCTAATAATATGAGTTAAATTTTTCGATCCCACGTTTGACCTTGACCTGAGAGTCAAGAGCCTAAAGTGTTGACATGTCCACGCCCTTGCCATCAATGATAATCTGGCTGGACACTGAGTCCATTACGTAGCTATTCCATGGCTAAAGAAATGCTCTTTGTCGGCCGGTAAACTTAGTTAGCGTAGCTGGGATCATGGGATTTAGGATGGTTCACCTCAGTTTGGGAGAACCTAGAATAACTTAATTTTAAATTAAATTAGAAAATTAAACTTGATGCATTGCACTTGTCACGCCCCAAACTCCGGGTCACGTGAAACACCTACGAACAGTAAATAAAATACCTAACCCGAGAATATACTCTCAAAATAAACTATACATGCATTGTATTTAATCACAAAAATGGCTTACATTACATGATTTCAACACCAAAAAACATGTTACAGCATACATGTTTAAAACTAACGAAAAGAAAGACTACAGCTCTTCCATCTCTCTAGCAACCCTAGATCAACCTACGTGACCGGCACCTGAAAAACAAATCAAATCCCACACCGTGAGCCAAAACTCAGCAGAAACTAGACAACAATGCAATATAAGCTAAACATGGTAGGAAAACAAAGTGTAATTTATTTTTTTATTTTATTTTATTTTTTAAAAAAATGCTCTGTAACGTCCAACGGTCCCGAGAACCAACCCCGCATGCATATCTAACCCCGATCATGCATTAAAATACATTTAAACATGCTATAACAAAACAATAACCAACGCGTTTAAAAATGCCGAAAAAGAAAATGGGTCAGGATCTCACAACTCTACCCCCCTTAAAGGAATTTCGTCTCCGAAATTCAGCACAAGGGTCAAAAGGAACAACCACGCCGATCACAATTGAAATAGGCATACGAGATGGTCAGCCAAACTGTTCCTAGGATATAGTCAAACAAGGTCAGGCATCCTAAACAATGGCCAACTATCTCAAAGACACGGGATCTACAACTCACCCCAACCTCACATCCTCACAAGCCACTGTCTCAGTTGGAGAGTGAGCCACGCAGCGAAAAAAAAATTTATGAAACGACGTCGTGACCGTAAAAAACGACGTATGCAATTTTCATGAAAAACGAAAACTATAATTATTTCAATAGTTTAATACCTTTATGAAACTTGTCGAAAAGTTTTAAGAAGTCCCGAATACGTTGAAGACGACTTTACAATCTTCTCACGTATATCCCGAATGCACTACGACGATTACGATGTGTGGGCACCGATTCCGATCGAAGTGTTTTTCCTCCTTTTGGTTTCTCCTCACACAATAATCTCCAAAAGGAAAAATTAATTGCCTAAGAGGAGATGGGGCGGTGGCTATGGTGGGAGAATTAGGGTTAGGTTTTTATAAAAGTATCCTCCTTTTTAATATATATCAATATATCAAAAAAATATATATTAAGTATATATATTCTCTTTCCTAAAAAGATATGAAAATATATACACTTAACATAAATAATCAAATCCATCATCTCCTAGGGCCGGCCACTTAGGGAGTAATCCCTAGGTGTGCCAAAAATCAAAATCGCCCCTCATTTACTTAATTTAATTCCCGAATGTCCCCAGCGGCAATACTGATATTTAAATTAAATTAAATAATTATCGAAACTAACAAAAAAATATTCGTGCGTATAATGGGTTACGTGAGGGATCACGAGAAAGTATATGACTCGTGCTAACCGTACAAGAAAACTAGATATCCATAACTCTGTCCCCGAGCTAGATCTTTTCCCGTACGAACCAGAACTTATTCCACTAAAGGTCTTGATTAAACTCCCGACCCTAACTCAAATTATGTCTTGAGTTTTTTCAATTATCAAATGCACTGAATTCTCCCCACATTTAAGATATAGATTCCTGATAAATAAATTAGGTTACTGACAACCCGATTTAATTATCATATTCTCCTTGCATTCGCACCGCTTAACCTTTTGATATGCCGGATCCGAAGATCCACCGTATAGGTTTAGCATAATCAAACCTATAAGCAAAGCACACGTGGGGGAACTCCTCAACCTGAATCGGACGTGATTTTCGTTAGCAGATTATCAATCATCGGATAAATAATGCCAGTACCCAACTCATCAGTATTGTTGATCTCATGGAGGAAGTCTCAACCATTGACGACTCAAAGTACTGTACATCATCTGAACACAATTAATCAATCACTTCGGGCTTAAGAGTTCGTGCAATACATGATAATACGGGATGTGGATCAATTCATATAGTCAGTATAGAATCGATCATCCCGTTGATCCCGTTCAATACACTCCAAGTGTACTAACACATTGAGCTCGAACATCAAATTCCCAAAACCTAAATTCGATTCGTTCGACCTAGCCAAGACCAGCTACTATAACGATGTACTACAATTGTACCAATAGAATGTCTGGGTCCATTGCGATTGTGAGCTTATTTGTATAATCTGTCAGAACCTTTGGCTCGATATTTCGTACAGCACGCACCGAGTGAAATACTAGATAGAATATACGGACTATGCATTCATACATCACATATATAAATATAAAATTATAAATGAAAAACCATCTCAAATTATTTCTCATTAATATGGCAAGGATCCAGAATAAAAACATAAAAGCATGACTTTTCAGTATACATTCCCAACACGTGTGAGGTTGATTGCGTGTGCTTGATTGCATATGTTTAGATGTTTTGATAGATCGAGTATGATAGCGTGTTGAATATGTGAATGTTGTGTATATGTGAGCATGGGGGTTGAACTGTGGGATTGATTAGTCATGCCTTTGGGCGTTTGGATTAACAAACTTGGGAGCCAAGTAAGAAATGCGTTTGGCTGACGTGATTTCTAGCAGGGAATCAAGTAGGTTGTCCAGATTGCCGCGTCATTCTTGTCGATTCTCCTCGGTATGTGGGGTTTGATTAGCATGAACCTATGTGCTTATGTGTTAGTATGCTTATGTGGCTTATGCTTATATGCGGCTTCTTATGTTCTGTCTTTTTGTTTATATAGACGCGATGTCTACGCGGGGAGGACGAGGCCGGGGTTGAGGTCGTGGCCGTGGTTTTGGCCGAAGGGAAAATCTAGTACCAGATATTAGGGATGCGAATGCACCCCAAGGACCTGTTGATGGAGATATGCTGCGTGAGATGGTCGGCTCCATCCGGCAGCTGACTGAGGCCTCTATGAAAAGAGAGAGTGTACCTGAACCGAGGGCGACGGTCGCAATGCGCGAGTTCCGACATCTGGACCCTTCTACCTTTTTTGGGGATCTCAACCCCGCGGTAGCCACGAAATGGCTGGAGCGAGTCACCAGGATCTTGGATACGCTTCAGATTGAGGAGGACGAGTTGCGAGTTTCTTATGCTGCCTTCTAGATGAGGGGGAGTGCTCACATGTGGTGGAAGTTTTCCAGGACTACCGTTGGAGACACTTGGGAGGCGTTCACGAAGATATTTTTAGAGAAATACTTTCCTGCGACTCTAAGGGATTGGTACAGAGAGGACTTTCTTTTTCTGACTTAGGGGATGATGACAGTGATTGAGTATGAGGCTGAGTTTACTAGCCTATCTCGATTTGCACAGGAGATCATACCCACTGATGAGTTCCGCACGAAGAGGTTTGAGAGGGGTTTGAGACCTGCTATTAGAGATCGAGTGGCAGCATTCAGGATGCATGTGTTTACATAGTTGGTGGAGACCTCCATGAAGGAGGAAGACACTCTGAACGAGACGTGCAGGGATGGAGACAGTAGGAGTCAGCAGGTCGGGGGACAGGCACAATCCTGGGGACGCAATGATAAGCGTTAACGGACATCTGGTCCGAGTTCGTATCCAGTGGGGTCGTATCAGCCACAGGTTTTAGTATCCTCACCTCCCGTAGTCTCAATGGGAAGGCTAGAGAAGTTTGAGTTCCGTTGCTTCCGATGCAAGCAGCTCGGATATCGTGTAGTGGATTGCCCGCAGCAGAAGCAGTCCCAGGGTTCGGTATCGATTCAGTCACAGGGGAGGGAGTCACAGATTTTCTATGGATGTGGCCAGCCTAAACACATTCGTAGGGATTGTCTTCAGAGAGAGAGTGTGCTGAGTATAGCAGGCACACCAGAGGGTTCGTTTGTGCAGGATCGACAGCAGCATCCAGTAGGTCAGACTTCCCGGGCAACAGATAGGGGAACTTTAGTTCAGTGGGTACAGCGGCCGACAGCACCGAGTTATAGTGGACAGGGCAGAGCAGCATTGCCACAGGCATATGCCCTTATAGCTCCCAGTTCTTCTAGGGTACTGGTCGTGCGGATGATGCAGATATGCATTCAGCGAGCAAAGGTACTTTCTGAGTGTACAGGCTTTGGGCCAGTTTCTTGTTGCATCTGTTTGGGAGTTGATGATGGATTCTGTAGGTGATATGCTGTGTTGAGGTGGTGGCTGGTGATGGTATGAGGTTTTGGTGAGTTGTAGAACCCGTGTCTTTGAGATAGTTTAGGATGCATGACCTTGTTTGATTATATCATAGGAATGGTTTGGCTAACCATCTCGTATGCATGTGTCGATTGCGATCAACTGTTTATTATTTTAACCTTAGTTGAATTTTGGGGACAAAATTCCTTTAAGGGGGGTAGAGTTGTGAGACCCTGACCCGTTTTCTTTTTCGGCGTTTTTCGATGTGCGTTTTGTTTTTATGTGATAGCATATTTTTATGTACTTTTGATGCATGATCGGGGTTAAATATGTATGCGAGGTAGGTTCCCGGGGCCGTGGAATGTTACAGTGCGAATTTTGAAAAATTTTAGAAAAGTTATTTTGGAGGCCTATAAATATCTAGAGTTAGATATTTTCAAAAGATATTTTCGAAACTTCTTCAATAAGTTTCTATTTTCTCTCTGCATTCTCTCTAAGTTCTCGGGGGCCCGGGGCTCAATTTTCAATGTCTAACAACGGATTCTTGCTTTTGGCACGGTGGGCTATGCGTTTATCCGGACAAAATTTCATTCTGGCGAGGCTCGATTTTGCACGTGGTTCGAGGCGTCGAGTTTTTAACTCACCGAGGTAGGATCCTAGACTCTCATGTCTTATAAGGGTGCTACGTGTATTCGTGCGTGTTTTTAACAGTTAGATTGCTGTAGATCTAATCTTATGTTCAAGTTGGGTTTTTGGGTTAAAAATTGGTTTTTTGGTGATTTCGATGGATGGAATCGGGTTTTGAGTTTTTTCTTTCGAGGTTTTGTGGTAGCTTCGGGTTTGGGCACGTCTGAGGGTGCCGAGAAGGTGTTTGGAGGCTTAGATTTGTGGTTGAGATGGTGGGTTGTAAGTTTTTAAGAGTTTTGAGGCTTAGAACACTAAGAATAGGAAAATCTGGATTTTTCTCGGGTGGTAGCTCGCTCGAGCGAACTGGCTGCGCTGGGCCATTTTGTTTTGATGTTATCTCTCTCATTAGGACTCGAAATTTGGTCGTTCTTATACTCAAATCAAAGCCCCAGAAGTCTTCTTTCCAACGACACCTCTCTCACCTTAAAATTATGTTTATAGAAAAAGTTATGCCCAAAAGAGTGAACGTATGTCAAGATTTTCAAACCGTTTTCACCCGTTTTTGGCCGAATGTTGGAAAAAGGTTGTTTTTCATCATTGTGGGCCCTTTCTACCAAGTTTCTTGTTTCTTGGGGTGTGTGGGTCCGAGTTGGCCATATCGGGTGTTAGTGTTTTGGTGGTTGGGCTCTTAGTTTGGGTTTCCTCCCAGCGTTGACCGCTCGAGCGGTGGTTGTGCGCTCGAGCAGGCTGGTGGCCGAGAGTTGGGTCGATGCGTGACCGCTCGAGCTAGGCGGTGGCAGAGATGTATGTCGGTTGGGGACCGCTTGAGAGGTGGTTGAGTGCTCGAGCGCTTGGGCGGTGTTCACCTTCGGGTTAGGCTTTGGTTTTCTGTATCATGGTTTTCTATATCGTGGGTTATCCCGGTGTGTGGATGGGTCGTTAGGGTGAACGGATGACGTGTGTGTGTGGCACGTGATGTCGTGACGGGTGGCGTCATGATGTGGGGTTATATATGGCTATGTGCATTTATAACTGGCTTTGTGCATATATAACTCATGTTTATTTATGTACGAATTATGAAGTTATACATGGCTTGTTGTCGATATGTATAATGTGGCTTTATCCTTTAAAACTCAGTTTTATAGGCATGTATATGTGGACTATGAGGAGAAGATGCGTGTGATGCATGTTGCACGGGTTGTGTGCGCCGTGTGTGTGTTGCACGGGTTGCGTGCGTTGCATGAGACACATGTGATAGATGGGGTGGTGGTCCTTTGGTGAAAGCCCGAGAAGACACATGTGATAAATGGGGCAGAGGTCCTTCGGTGAAAGCCCAAGAAGACACATGACAGATGGGTCATTGGTCCTTCGGTGAAAACCCGAGAAGATCCTTGTGTTGTGTGGGTGCTTTGGACCCTCGGGTCTTTCCCGTAAATTAAGCCGGTTGCCTCCGTTAATGGTGTTGTCGTTGTAACTTCGTATAGAGCTTGTCATTACCAAGCCAGTCTGTGCGACTCGGGTATAGGGTAATGGGAAAGAGTCTATAGTTGTTATCTTTGTATGTGTTTTTACTATTTTTCCTTAACTGTGGCATGATATCTGTTAGGATGATATGCATAGTTTCAAGGATGGAATGTGATCTTAAAGTTAGTGCGTGTGATGCATATCTGTTATGTGTTGGGTGTGTTGCTCACAGTGCGTTGGGCGTAGTGCATGTGTTGCATGAGTAGCTTGTTGGGGCTTGGTTGAGCCGGCTTAGATATATATCCATGTGCTGTATGTACATATATATCTGTTATCTTTGGGATTCGTGCGAGTCATGTTATCAAATTGTTTTGCTAGCTCTGATGAGTTGTGATCCAAAACTGTTTCCAATCTGTTTTAAGACTTGAAAGAGAGTCTAAAACCGCACCTCGTTTTCCTAGCATGTGTAGCTTACATTGCATGTGCTGTTTGGTTTCTGCTGAGCTTTGGCTCACGGTGTGAGATTTGATTTTCTTCAGGTACCGGTCACGCAGGTTGATCCGGAGTTGCTGGAGGGGTGGAAGAGCTGTAGTCTTCCTTTTTGTTAGTTTTGAATATGTATGCTGTAACATGTTTTTCGGCGTTAGCACCGTGTAATGTAAGCCGTTTGGCGATTATCTACAATGTATGTATGGTTTAATTTGAGAGTGTATTCTTGGGTTGGGTGCTTTGTTTGTTGCTTGTGGGTGTTTCACGTGACCCGGAGTTTGGGGCGTGACAAATCTACTTTCTAATGTAGTGGTAGTTTCAATAATTCCATAGGAAAAACATCTTCGAACTCACTTACAACTCGAGGGAGTTCTAGGGTAACATGCGTTTCATCGTTAAGCCCGAGGTTTGCTAATCTCCCCATTAAAACTTTCACCCATCCTCACCTTCGGTCCATTTTAGACAGCTAATCCTATTTATCTCCCTTAAATAGGAAACATGTTCCATTTGAGGCAACAACCACTACTTTCTTTTGATAGC
Source organism: Heliamphora exappendiculata (assembly GCA_034768845.1). Classification (NCBI taxonomy): domain Eukaryota; kingdom Viridiplantae; phylum Streptophyta; class Magnoliopsida; order Ericales; family Sarraceniaceae; genus Heliamphora; species Heliamphora exappendiculata. Next base: position 21,145 of record JAOTRH010458844.1, on the reverse strand, counting down.
AGTCTATTAAGGCTCAGTGGTATGACAACTAATCCATTCCAAGGATTATGTCATAAATGGTCATATAGATAACATGAAAGTTGTAGATTAGGGCTAACCTCGATAATCTTAGCTCGTGGGCTATACATATCAAATCTACATGGGTATTACTTCCGAGAGGTAATTCAACAGACCTATTATTATCTAGGGGTTCGGGTTTTAACCCTATGGATGCAACACAAGCATTTTATATTAAGGAATGAGATGCTTTAGAATCGATTAATACTTACACCTATGAATTATAAAGTACAAGCATACTTTCTAACATTGAGTGATCCTCCACATTCTTTCCTTGCAAGGCCAAAACCCTACCAATCATTTTCTGCTAGTTAGGCTGTGCTGCCTTTCCAGAACTACCGGCTATCTTCTGAATTTGGTTGGTCTGCCCTCTATAACCTTACCCTAGCTATCGGGGATTGAGGCCTCCTCCTTGACCGTTCCCCTTTGCCAATTGAGGACATTCAGACTTCTTGTGCCATGGTTTATGGCACTCAAAGTAGATTATCAGCCCTGAGTTATAACCACCTCTCTAACCTTGATCGTTTATCCAAAAATACTATTTTTGCTTCATCCCTCCTCTTTGATTCCGTAAGAGTCCTACTTCTCTAACATTTCCTTCCCTTTGACTTCAGACTTTCGTAGAGTCCACCTACTCTGCTTTAGTTACCAAAGCTGCTCACACCACTTGAGCGTAGGTGGAAAACTACATGAACATAATTTTTCCATGGATAGGCGGATCCTAACCTGACTCAATCTGGCGTGCCTTTGATTCTTCATCTAGTATTAAGGTTATTACATAACAAGTTAACTCTTCAAAATGGCTGGCATACTGGGTCACTATGTTACGACCCAACCCCGAGTTAGACATATCGAAACTATAACTTCAATAACCTTTCCAAACATAACATATGAGGTATAACGGTTTTTTTTCATTTCGGCATTTGAAAGATTCCAACTCAATAAAAACAAGTTTCTAATGTTTATATACAAGGCCATTTAAAGATAGATATGACAACAGATGTTCAGCTTTAAACCTTCATATCAATTATATTCATCCAATTTACTTTATGTACAAACATAACTCAAAATACAATGAAAGAAATCTTTCCTCTAGCTTTCCCCAACATGCATCGTTTTTACCACGCCCAAATCCTTAGAACCTGAAATGTTTTAGTTTGCAAACATGAGCCGAAGCTTAAAGGATAAAGACTAACTCTATGCTAAGCATGATTTGTGAGTTGTGATGGGTGCAACCGAAGTAAAAATATAAATTCCACCAATTCGTTATTTATTTTCACGCACACACCTATGCACATCAATTTATTCATTCATTAAGCCTTTTTCTAAACATTCTTTTCTTCACATTATTCGCAATACTATACCATTTCCTGGTTTATCACAAAAACCATATTACATCAAAGAACCGGTGTCGGACGCAGATTATAGAAACATCGCCCCTAATAGGCTACACGAAGCCATTGTGGAATGGGTCACTCTATAACTCAACAAGACACAATCATATTTTAATGAACCGGTGTCGGGTGCAGCTTATAGAAACCCCTCCCAATTAATTCCTAATAGGCTACGTGAAGCCATTGGGTAATAGATAGCTCTATAACTCACCACCATATAACATCACATTTCGGGGGATAACCCGTGGGCATGTGATCCCCATCTTGCGCAAGTTTCTTGTCTTTCACCGCGGAGTCTCAAGCCCAATTTAATTCACATAAATCCATATGGTTCATTAATCATCAATACCACCATTTTCAAAAATCTGGGAGTCCAACCCTACATCCAGTTCCTCTTCCAATCATTTTCAAATATTCTTATTTTGCTTCCCATTTCAAGCTTTTTGTTTCGATTTCACATCATATTTCATTTAAGTACTCGAGTTCCTTTTTATGTCATATGCATCATAACATCAATATATAACTTCTCATATGTCACATTTAATTTACCAACTTCATAAAGTACCAACAAAAAACTAATTCAATAGTGATCATATCATTTAATGAAAAAAGAATCACAGTTCAAGTTCCCAAGAGTTAAGTCCTTTAAACAAAACAAAAAATTTTGAAATAGCCCGGACCGATCGATCGGTGTAAGAACCGCTCGATCGGTTTCTCGCCTGCACAAAAGAGCCGAGAGTATCAAAAGACCGCCTGATAGACCGATCGACCGGTCTATCGATCGGTCTTGCTCCAGGTTCTTTTTTCAAGCCAAAAACTTGATTTTTAACCTTAGACGATTTTTCATATCTTTCAATACATTTTGGGCAAAGAAATAATTTTAGAAAAAAAAGAAAGGTCATTCTAAAATCTCCGTCGAGGCATAAGAGTTATATGATGCAAAACCAACCGAAAACCCCCTTTTTTATACAATAACTCTAAACACCAAGATTAACCGTTTCTCAAAACCAAATGCAACTTTCTCAAAGTTTCACAGTCACATAAACCATGTTTCATTGGAAAGTTCTAAAACCTTTAAATTTTGTCAAGATACCAACATTAGTTCAATTTCTTTGAACTTAATACATCCTAAAAGCTTAAGATTCATACACTCCAATTTTCTCAAAACCCAACTCGAGTCTCAGTTTCATAAAAGTGTCATGCAAGGGTTTACTCTAACGAAAGTAATCAACACAAATCATAACAAATCACAAGATATAGTCTAGATCCTACTTCATAGACGTTCCACCATCAAGAACCAAACCTCCCGCGAGCTCCACTCCATCAAAATACAAAACGCGCGACAACGGATGGGCTTCTAACGAACATCCACACTCTCCAATGGTGGCTCATTCAAGGAAATAGCAAGATCTCTCCATCCATGAACATGAAAACCCCTAAGAACTTCTAAAAGCTAAACCCCAGATAACTCTAAGCTTTAGAGAGAGTGGAGAGAGAGGAGAGAATGACAAAAAAAACCAAAAAACCGAGATTTATAGCCTCTGCCTAACACAGACCGCTCGATCGGTCTCCGCGACTACATTTTTTGCCCGACTTTAAATGAGCATATCTCCTTCATCCGAACTCCAAACAGGGTCATTTTTGTACTTAAACTGAAGCCCCGGAAGTCTACTTTCCAATAGTTCAAACCTCATACCAGGATTCATTTTGTATAAAACGTTATGACCAAATTAGTGAAGGTATGTCACTTTACTTCACAGACTTTTCACATATTATTATCCGAACATCCATTAGAACCTCACATTCTTCCTCTAGCATATCTTTCATGTGTATCCAAGCTCCAAACATCACCAAGCTCAAAGTTTAATTCATACTCTCATATACGCTTATAAAATGACATGGGTCAGGGTTTTACAACTCTTCCCCCTTAAAGAAATTTCGTCCTTGAAATTCAACACGGAATCTGAAGCCAAACACCACCTCATTAACCATCAACAACCTCTAATGCCAAACAACGGTGCCATCCCTGAAACTGACAAGAAGCTCATCCATGATCAACAGCACAAACACTCACGTCTAGAGAAAAACTCACTTAATTCACCTAGAATACACGAGAAAGAATTTCGTCTAAACTTTCGTACTCTATTCAATCCTTCATCATGAGCCACAATTATCATCCTAGAGAAACACTAGGTGCCATACCATCATCCGAGACAAGATGCCACATGACCAAAATTTAACTCGGCATCAAAGTTGCAAAATCACACGCAGATATAACATCTCACAGGTGTCCACTAACCCACTTAGACGTAATCATATCTCTCGTGTAATAGTACATTACTACACAACTCAACATCTCACTCTTAAATCACTAGTTCTAAATCAATAGATCGACTTCAATTCAAACATGATCACTGTCGTCCGACGTCAATCCTAAACTTTTAACATGTACATCGGTCCCCAGAACCCACAATGGCAGAGGACTCAAGTTCAGGTCTTATTCGTCAGGTAGCCAACCAAAACTTACCTCTTATACTTAATAACTTCTTCTTATATAGTGCTCATCACGGCCCCTACGTCCCCAAACCAAACCATCACGCTTGTCTCTACAGGCTCTACCAACCAAGGCTTCTCAAACATCAACTCCTTCCTTACTCATATCTTCCCACATCCTCAGGATCATAATCCGAACATATGGTCACTTACCACAGTTGACGACCATTCCTCGACTCGAAGAACTCTGAGTAGTTTAAGCCCAAAACAAAACACAAACTCAAACTCACAAAAGTCCATCAGAAACCTACCACGTAAATACCCCAGCTACAAGGTTCCAACTAACTTCCCATTCCACCGAGAGTTAGAGGTGCAACCATACCCTACACCACCGAGAACCAACTGCACACAATGATTAACAATCCTCTGTTAGTCACTATAGAGAAAGATTCTATGCCTCAATACTAACCTTCTTATCAGCAAGGATAAATATTCCTAGTCTACTAACCCTATCTCAGAGGAAACACAACCTTGCACAGTACATTCATATGGTAAAGCAAATAAGCTCCATTCAAAAAACCTACGAGGAACTCAGCCCTCCAATCACCCGATCTCGATAGGACCCATCAACACTCGGCCCCCAAGGAACCCTTTAAACTCACCTTGAGGCTGCATCGAGCATAGTCGCACAGCTACTATAAATTCGATCACGATACCTAGATCATCTGTTACACTAAACTCTCAACTCTAAGACCTTGTTCACACACACGAATGCCATCAATCCTCATACGTCGCTCAACACATCCCATTGAACTACAAGCTCGTCACTAATTACTCACAGAGACACGACACCAACATTCTCATTGTGCTAAGGCTTCACTTCACAAGGTTGTACTTCACTAACCTAACTCCTACGATCATGCTAACGCCGCTCGCACTTCTACTCCCCAAGCACATATTTATCATAGACATCTTACCCCACTGTTTCTTTCCTATTACTCCAGGTCACCCAAACCACACAGTACACTATTGAACCTTATTACTCTACACTTCGCTCCCTTAGGCAAACAACATTCCTACCTCTGAACCTTAGGTTGAACACAAACAAACTCCAAACATATCACATTCAGAAAAATTTGTCTAGCACTAGGCCAACCACACTATCGAACCCCTCTATGGTTCTTTCAAACCTCATGCACCCAGCATGGTCTCCAAACACTATCTCCTAGTCTTGAGGATAACGACCCAACCAAGGACCTTCATTCTCGTAGGGCTCCCACAAAACTAATACTTGAGAAATTTCACCACATAAACAATTCAATCACTAAACTCACTTGGGATCTTTCTCAATAAGAGTTAAAACTATCAACATTCTGCACAAATTAGAATACATTTCCAAACACCCGAGTTTGCAGGGTAAAGTAAACCGGCTCTTTGAGGAACTACGGGAAAATGAACCCACATTCATACGATCCCAACGTTTACTTCCCACTAAGAAAGAACAGTCTCACTGGATAACCAACTGTGAAACATCTCTCTTCCTAGAGAAACCACGAGTCAACTTTAGGCTCTTACTCAACGTCACTATCCTTTAAGGCAACCATCACACGCTCAAGTTATGAGAAGGTTAACCATTATTCCTTGTGCAAACATCGAACATTTCAATACAAACGTTATTTGTCATTATTCATAATCAATCTATTCCTCATCACACCAGTCCTCATACTCAGATCTTCACTCAGGCATTTCAACTATTGTTCAATCCTTCACATCCTAATGATGCATTTCACGCGTCTACAAGACCCCTGTCATTTATCCACCAAAGCACAACACTACACATACTCGCACCACTTTAGAACATCTTCTTACAGGCCGCGTCACACTCACTTGATTCCCAAAGGGTAGGTAACAACCAAACAAATAGGCAAAAACCATGCTACAGTCTCGAGCTTGCAGCTCTGGTATATCCATTAGAAGACACAGAATGCTCAACCAAACTCACCCATTTCTCATGTCATTATACGAGCACCACCAACACACCACTATCCAAATATAAAAACCACTACACACAACATGACTAAAATAAACCTCGCCTACTAATACTAGACCAAATGGCACCACCACGTCTAGGCCTTAAGCCAGATACAGACCATCGTCATCATCCTTTTAAGGGATCTCTATCTATGAACACGTCGTCCTAATACGACCGAGCCAGCCACACCAACAACATCTATCACTTATCCCATAAGCCTCACACACTCACCTTCACATTCTTATCATACACCATGCATTCCACATAGCCTCCTCATCTTAAAAATGACAAAACAACCTCAGATCATCCTTCACCACAGCACGATTACCACTGATATACATCTCACCATACATACGTGTATATCGCTCAAGGATCTATCCGTCGATAACATCTCCAACCCACATACTCATCATCGTATAACTCCTAACTCCTATTAAAGGATGTAACTTAGCAATATGCCTCAAAAGGAACTTAAGGGCCATCCACTAACTCTCAAAACTATTTAGGATCACTATAGCTACCAACAACACCCCAAACACACTCTAAGCTCAGACTTTCTAACACACCTTAGGCCAGAGATTATTACGCTCCCATCCATACCTAATCTCGGGGCACACGGCTCATTACATAGCACAGCTCAAGACATAGCATGGCTCATTACGTACATAATCCTCAACGTGCCCAAAATCACACCTCCTATCCAACCACAACAAATAACATCCAAGAGATTTCAAACACCCTACCTCACTCATTCATCATGCTATTAGTAGCACAACACACAACGGGCAACTACTACAGTCACCCTAACTCACATGGGCACAACACACACCAAACAATCAATGCTCGTCTAACGAGCTTACACCCACCATAATCATTGACCACCGGGTTACACTTCCACAACCTACACCACCATCAGGGCCACAACTTATCCTAGCCCCACGGGCACAACTTCTATAATGAGGATATCACAACTCCCAACTAGGTTAAACTCAACTTAATCTTCTAAAATCAAGCAACACACTACCCGCCACCTAGACATCACATCAACACATATTCACATAACGAAGGAAAGCCTCAGAGTAACGCGACAATCCGGATAACTAATTTAGATTTCTCATAGAAAGAACATCAGCCAAATGCTTTTCTATTTTGAACCCCAAAATAGTTGATCGGACGCCAATTGGAACGCCACATCACCCCAAAACTCAACCTCAATGTTCATATAAACACATAACATGTGCAAGATAATTCAATCGCAAACCAATGCAAGCACACAATTCATTCCGTGTAGTGGTGCCTAATCTCATCAAACTATTCTCTTATATGGGCCATCCTAACTTCCCACGGCTCCTAGGTATTCGAATCTAGAGCTCTGATACCATTTGTCACGACCCAACCTCGAGTTAGACATATCGGAACTATAACTTCAATAACCTTTCCAAACATTACATATGCGCTAAAATAGTTTTTTTTTTCATTTTGGCATTTGAAAGATTCCAACTCAATAAAAACAAGTTTCAAATGTTTATTTACAAAGCCATTCAAAGATAGAAATGACAACATATGTTCAGCTTTAAACCTTTATATCAATTATATTCATCCAATTTACTTTATGTACAAACATAACTCAAAATACAATGAAATAAGTCTTTCCTCTAACTTTCCCTAACATGCATCCTTTTTTCCACGCCTAGATCCTCAGAACCTGAAATGTTTTGTACACAAACATGAGCCAAAGCTCATAGGATAAAGGCTAACTCTATGCTAAGCATGATTTGTGAGGTGTGATAGGTGCAACCGAAGTAAAAACTAAGTTCCACCAATTCGTTATTTATTTCGACACACACACCCACGCACACCAATTTATTCATTCATTATAAGCCTTTTTCCAAACATTCCTTTCTTCACATTGTTCGCAATACTATACCATTTCCCGATTTACCACAAACATCGTATCACATCAAACAACTGGTGTCGGACGCAGCTTATAGAAACATCGCCCCATTCGCCCCCAATAGGCTACACGAAGCCATTGTAGAATGGGTCGCTCTATAACTCATCACGACATAATCACATTTTAATGAATTGGTGTTGGGTGCAGTTTATAGAAACCCTCCCTATTAATTCCTAATAGGCTATGCAAAGCCATTGGGTAACAGATAGCTCTATAACTCACCATGACACAATATCACATTTCGGGGGCTAACTTGTGGGTATGTGATCCCCATTTGAGCAACTTTTTGGTCTTTCATCGCGGATCCTCATGCCCAACTTAATTCACTTCAATCCATACGGTTCATTAATCATCAATACCATCATTTTCAAAAATTTGAGAGTCCAACCCTACATCCGATTTCTCTCCCAATCATTTTCAAATATTCTCATTTTACTTCCCGTTTCAATTTCACAACATATTTCATTTAAGTATTTGAGTTCCCTTTCATGTCATATGCATCATAACATCAATATATAACTTCTCATATGTCACATTTCATTTACCAACTTCATAAAGTACCAACACAAAACTAATTCAATAGTGATCATATCATTTAATGAAAAAGGGATACACCCACCATATGCATTATAAATTAGTTTGAAACCCATTTTCCCTTCCAAAAGCTTGGAATTTTAAGATATAGCCATACCAAACACAACCTAAATAACCCTTTTTACTAAACCCGCCCAAAACTTAGGTTAATAAATACGATTCAAAGGAAACTAAACAAGTTTAAAACTTTTCAAAATGTGCCCAACCGAGGATTTTATTAACATAAAAGAGTAGTCAAGAAAACTAGAATCACGGTTCCCAAGAGTCTAGTCCTTTAAACAAAACAAAATTTTTTGAAATAGCCCAGATCGATCGATCGGTGTGAGAACCGCTCTATTGATTTCTTGCCTGCACAAAAGAGCTGAGAGTATTAAAAGACCGCTCGATAGATCGATCGAGCGGTATATCGATTAGTCTTGCTCCGGTTCCTTTTTCAAGCAAAAAACTTGATTTTTAACCCTTAAATGATTTTTCATATCTTTCAATACATTTTAGGCAAAGAAATATTTTTAGAAAAAAAAGAAAGGTCATTATAAAATCTCCCTTGAGGCATAAAAGTTATATGAAGCAAAACCAACTGAAAACCCCCTTTTTATACAATAACTCTAAACACCAAGATTAACCGTTTCTCAAAACCAAACACAATTTTCTCAAAGTTTCACAATCACATAAACCATGTTTCAATGTAAAGTTCTAAAACCTTTAAATTTTGTCAAGATACCAACATTAGTTCATTTTCTTTGAACTCAATACATCTTTAAAACTTAACATAGGATTCATACACTCTAATTTTCTCTAAACCCAACTCGAGTCTCAATTTCATAAAAAGTGTCATGCTTGGGTTTACTTTAATGAAAGTAATCAACACAAATCATAACAAATCACAAGAGATAGTCTAGATCCTACTTCATAGACATTCCACCATCAAGAACCAAACCTCCCGCGAGCTCCACACGATTGAAATCCAAAACGCGCGACAATGGAGGGGCTTCTAATGAACATCCACACTCTCCAATGGTAGCTCGTTCAAGGAAATGATAAGATCTTTCCCTCCATGAACATGAAAACCCCTAAGAACCTCCAAAAGCTAAACCCTAGATTAGTCTTAAGCTTTAGAGAGAGAGAGAGAGGAGAGAGAGGAGAGAATGAAAAAACTAGCCTAAAAATTGAGATTTATAGCCTCTGCCCGACACAGACCACCCGATCGGTCTCAGGACCACTTGATTGGTCTCCACGACTGTATTTTTGGCCCGACTTTAAACGAGCATATCTCATTCATCCAAACTCCAAATAGGGTTGTTCTTGTGCTCAAACTGAAGCCCCGAAAGTCTAATTTTCAATGGTTTAAACCTCATACCAGGATTCATTTTGTTAAAAATGTTATGACCAAATTAGTAAAGGTATGTCACTTTTCTTCACAGACTTTTCACATATTTTTGTCTGAACATCCATTAGAACCTCATATTCTTCCTCTAACTTATCTTTCTTGCGTATCTAAGCCCTAAACATCACCAAGCTCAAAGTTTAATTCATACTCCCATCTACCCTTATAAAATGACACGGGTCAGGGTCTCACACACTGACATTGATGCTTGTTTTAAATCTAAGAATTCTCTTACTCTCCCTTGTCTGACTGTTGAAGGAAATTATTTCTCTAGAAAAATTTCCTCGAATTAGACCCACATAAGAATGGTTATATCCCTAGTAGTCTTGATCATGGACTACCAATGATTTGCTTCTCCTTTCAATTGATACGTGGCCAAAGCAACTCGATCGCCATCCTTTGTAATGTCCATGGTATCTAGCATTTTCTTTATAGCTCCTACCCAATTCTCTACGACTTTAGGATCTATTTCTCTTCTAAAAGTGGGTGCCCTATGCTTCCTTAACTCCGATAAGAGCTATGCTCTATCTTGTGGTCCACTTACTGCGGGTTGATTTATATTCTCATCTAGGTTTTGCAGAACTTGAGCTAAGTTTTGTATCTTAGAATTATGAATGGGCCCATTGGCCTCAGCTGACCATTAACTATTAGCTCTCCCTCCTACCCTCTATATAAAAATTCTAAGGTTATGATATTAATGAGAGAAAGTAGTGTAAACATCACATTAAAATAGAGTAAAATCAAAAGGTATACACCATACATTATTCACAAAGGTTTCCTTTATTTTTTTTCAAGTTTGAAAGATTTATACAATATTCTAGTGACTTTTCACACAACCTATACTACAAAACAACTTTATACTTACAAGTATAGATTTAGAACAAGTTCTTTCACCCTTCCCTAACTCTACACAGCAAAACAACAAAAACATCTGACACACTCTTCCCTCCTCCTCTAAACTGCTGGCCTCATCAACGGCTTTATAATCGGCCAAAACTCCTTCCTTAGGATCAGAATCAGAAGACATCCTAAAAGGAAAAAATAAAATTACTTAATTATGATGAATTGTAATGCTTTTAACTTATAAGTGATTTATTTATTTAGTATAACTCAAAACTTTTAACAAAGGTAGCAACACAACATAACACGATTTCTTCACATGCCCAAGATCTAAAGATTCACTAAACTTAGGCTCTGATACGAAGCTGTGACGCCCCAAAATTCAGAGGGACATCAAGACGTATAGATAATGATAGGGATTATACTATGTGCCCAATTGCAATTAACGTAAAAGATAATACCGTCCTATTCATTTCATTCACTCTGATCAATATCAAATCAAATATTACATTGATCCAAGTATCTTGCGCAAAAGTTATATTACATACCAAAAGAAAAAAAAATACTCACTAATAACAACACACTCCAAGGGAGTGTCAAAGGAAGCAAAAAGAACTCGGTGTAATTCTACTATGGACCGTACTCCTCCTGGTCCGTAATTGCTCCGTCTTCTTTAGAAACTTCCCATCCTTCACCTGGTATCACACGCCATGAGCTACGAAGCCTAGAAGAAATTCCAAAACCATACCTTTCTAATAGCAATAATATTCTAACATGGAATTCAAGTAATAGATACAACAAGATAGTTACAACATCGCAAGATGGTATTTTATAAGTATTATGCAGTTACTATAGTGTATAAATGAGAATGCATCGTACATGTAATCATCCCTACTACAAAGACAATAAAAGACTGATCCATTGCCTGGGATCCAAAAGAAGTAGACTTTCATGTAAATTGAACGCCAAAGCTATCATGATTGACCCTTGTTGTGAAATAATGATCTCGTTGCCTAGTTTTATGTAAAAGAATTTTTTCATTTAAACCTATAGATTTTTTCTATACCAGTTATACTTTAGGTATAGATATTAGACAAAAATATGTTCATGGAGCATTGCATCAAAAATATTTTCTATTATTTTAGATAATGCTTCTTATAATAATGAATGTGTTAACTATCTAAAACGTAATTTAGAGTTTTCATTATCTGGTTTTTTATTTCATGTTCATTGTTCTGCACACATTTTAAATTTAATTATTAAAGAAGGACTTAAATATCGCAATGAATCTATTGAATGAATTAGGCTATGTCACGGCCTAAACTCCGGGCCACGTGAAACACCCACAAAAAACTATACATAACACCCAACCCGATGTTATACTCTAAAAAAAAGCATACATGCATTTAAATAGATATCGTCCACAAGCTTACAACACGTGGTTCCAACACTGCTAACATGTAAACATACAAGGTTCAAAAGAAACAAAAGGAAGATTACAAATCTTCCGCCCCTCCGGCACCTCAAGATCAACATGCGTGACTGGTACCTAAAAATCATTTCAAATCCCACACCGTAAGCCAAAGATCAGCAGAAACTAGACAAACATGAAATATAAACAAAACATACTCGAAAAATGAGGTGTAATTTTTGACTCACACGAGCCACAAGAACGGTTTTGAAAACGATTTTAGTTCTAAACTCATACGAGTCTTAGAGAGAAAAACATTTCAAAAACGATTTTGTATCATGACTCATCAGAGCCTAGAAAATAATTTGATAGATAGATATAGTATAATGCTTCACCAGCAAAGATAGACTCCTACGAGCTCCACATGCCACACAGATACATGTACACTAATTCTTTTAAGCCTCAACAACAGATATATCACATTCAATGAGCTGCTAGGATAAGAACCCATTTTTACTCAAAGGCGCCATGAAAATGGTTTGAAATTAGTTTTACATCACAACTCACACGAGTCTTAAATACAGTTTGAAAATGGTTCAATCCATGCCACAAAGCATCACATGCAATCCACGCCATTCACATAACGGAACACATATAGAGTTAACATATATCTTCACGGGGTAAAATCATAGGGACCAATATATGCCCTCAACACATATCTTCAAGGGGTAAAACCGTAGAACCAATATAAGCCCTCAATATATGCATCTTTACGGACTTTCACCGAGGGACCAATATCCACCCCAACATATGCATATACAAAACCAAAGCCTTAAATGCACCAAGATCACATAAGATCACGTATCCATCCAACCACATGCAGGAATAAAACTAATCAAAGTTTTATAAGCACAGAAGCATGTATAACCATGACGTTCCACATATAACGATGCCACTTAACCCGTCACGACATCACATGCCACACACCCGTCACAAACAACAAACTTGCGTAACACGACCTAACCAAAGGCCAACACCAAACCTCCCACAAAATAGTTCTCACCAAACCCTATCTCTAGAAAGAACATCGGACCCCACTTCTTGTACCCAACGAAGCACCAACCACTACGCACACAACCGTGCACCAACACCCCGCATGAAATGACCAACACCCCTCTCCATGACTTTAGTCGGCAGGATCCCATAATCTAATCAACTGAAAACCACTAGAGGAGAGCAGTTGATTGAGCCCTATAACCCAATCGACTGAAAGGCCCCACATGACTAACCCAGACCAACACACGCCCAACACGGCAAACATGGACCCACACAAGCCCAACACGAACAAAAGAAACCCCTAAGGCCTCAACATGACCAAAAGAAAAGGGGTCAACACAAATCGTGAAAGTGTCGACACAAATAGAAAACGTGTCGACACAAACAGCAAAGGTATCGACACAAAACAACAGCAGTGTAGTCAACACAAGCAGAAAGAAAAAGTGTCGACACTAGCAGCAGAAGTGTCGATACAAATAGAAAAGGTGTTAACACAAACAAGATAAAGTGTCGACACAAAACAACCCCAGCATAGACACCACAAACAAAAAGAAAAGGTGTCGACACCAATAGCAGAAGTGTTGACACAAACAGCAAAGGTATCGACACAAACAGAAAAAGTGTCAACACAAAAGCAACATAATCAGATTTTCAAACCAGACGATTGAACAGTGACATAAAGCAAACCCTAGCAATGAAAAATGCTTCTCAGCCCCAAATTAAACTAGCCAAACACCCCTTCTACAACCCACGGACATACAGAAGCCAAAACTATCACAAACCCTTGAGAGAAACACTCGAAACCTGATTCCATCCAACTGAAATCAACCAAAAATTAGTTTTAAACCAAAACCCAACTTTTTAAAACATAAATCAACTTCTCATGCATTTTTAAACGGTAAAAACACACACGATTACACGTAGCACCCTTATAAGATATGAGAATTTAGGATCCTACCTCGATGAGTCAAAAACTTAACGCCTCGAACCACGTGAAAAAAAATGAACTTCATTGGAATAAAATTTCGTCCGGATGATCGTATAGCCCACCACGAGAAGACTAAAGATCAGCTGTCTGATCGTCAAAAACTAAGCTAAGGGGTTTTATGAAAATATGTGAAAGAAGGTAGAGCTTTTAGTGTGAGGAAAAGAAACTTAGCTTCTAAGCTAAGGGTTTTTATGAAAATATGTGAGACCATGACTCATTTTCTTTTTCAGCGTTTCTCGACGCGTGTTTGTTGTTTTCGTTGCAGCATGATTAGATGCGTTTTTATGCATGTTCGGGTTTAGATATGCAGGCAGGGTTGGTTCCCGGGACCGTTAGCCACTATGATGCGGGTTTCAAAAAAAAATATTTGTGGCTTATAAATATCTCGTATTAGATATTTTTAAAAGATATTTTCAAAACTTATAAGCTAAGTTTCCTTTCTTTCTCTCTACCTTCTCTCTAACTTCTCGGGGGTTCGGGGCTTTGGACTCAGATTTCAACGATCTAACATTGGATTCCTGCTATTGACATGGTGGGCTACGCGTCCTTCTGGATAGAATTTTATTCTGGTAAAGTTTAATTTTGCATATAGATCGAGCCATCGAGTTTTTGACTCAACGAGGTAGGATCCTAGACTCTCATGTCTTATAAGGGTGCTGCGTGTAATCATGTGTGTTTTTACCGGTTAAAAATGCATGAAAAGTTGATTTATATTTCAAAAAAATATGATTTTGGTTTAAAAAGGGGTTTTGTGTAGTTTCGGTTGGGTGAACAGGGGTTTGTGTAGTTTCGGTTGGGTGAACTGGGTTTTGAGGCTTTTCGTTTGGTGGTTCTTGATGGTTTGAGTTCGTGTTCGTCCGTGGGTATCAAAAATATGCTAATTAGTAAGTTTACATGTGTTTTGAAGCATCATAGTGGGTGTTTGAGAGTTTTGGGGCTTAGAACATAAAACATGGAAAAATTTGGGCTGTTCTCGGGCATCTGGGCGCTCGAGCGCCCGTCTGTTTGCTCGAGCAGACTTGCTGCGCAGGGTCATTTTCTTTTGATCATATATCCCTCATTTGGACTTGAAATTAGGTCATTCTTATACTCATTTTGAAACCCCAGAAGTCTTCTTTCTAATGATACCTCTCTGACAAGAAAATTCTTTTGGTAGTAAAGGTTATGATCAAAATAGTGAGGGTATGCCAAATTTTCTTAACCATTTTCATCCGTGTTTACCATGTTGGGCGTGTGTGGGTTAGTGTTAGCCGTGCTGGGCATGTGTGAGTCCGTGTTGGTCATGTCAGGGCTTTGGGGATTTCTTTTGGTTGTGTAGTGGCTTTTTAGTCGATTGGGTTATGGGGCTCAATCGACTGCACTCCTCTAGTGATTTTTCAGTTGATTGGATTATGGGACCCTGTCAATTGGAGTCATAGAGAGGGTGTTGGTCATGTCATACGAGGTGTTGGTGCACAGTTGTGTCCGTGGTGGTTTGTGCATTGTTGGGTGTAGGCGTGTTTGGGTCCGTGTTGGCCGTGTTGGGAGTGTGTGGGTCCGTGTTTGCCGTGTTGGGAACGTGTTGGGTCCATTATTCTTTCTAAAGATGGGGTTTTGGCAAAAAGAATTTTCGTTATATATTTTTGACGTGTTATTTACTGCTTTGGTTGTTGTTTAGGACTGCATGTTTATGTATACGTGTCATGTGTGCGAGGGTTTGGTTTCGTTTCTTCATTTAGTTTTTCACCCAGCGATGATCGCTTGAGCGGTGGTTGAGCGCTCGAGTCGTGGTGTGGCAGAGATGTATGTCGGTAGGGGACCGCTCGAGCGGTGGTTGAGGGCTCGAGCGCTTGAGCGGTGTTGGCCTCCGAGTTAGGTTTTAGTTTTCTATATCGTTTGTTGTCCCGGTGAGTGGATGGGTCGTTCGGGTGAGCGAATGATGGTTGTGTGGCATGAGATGTCATGACCGATAATGTGGCATCGTTATGTAGAACGTCGTGGTTATACGTATTTCTGTGCTTATAAAACTATGGTTAGTTTTATTCTTGCGTGTTATAGGATGGGTATATGGTCTTAAGTGATCTTATGTGGTCTTGAAGCATTTAAGGCTTTAGTTTTGTATATGTATATGTTGATTTGGTGTTATCCCGTAGTATTCCGTGTTATCCCATAGTATTCTGTCTTATCCCGTAGTATTCAGTGGTATCCTGTAGTATTCGGTGTTATCCCGTAGTTTATGGTGTTATCCCGTGGTGTGCGGTGTTATCCCGTGGTGTACAGTTTTACCTCGTGGTATATGATTTTATCTTGTGGATGTGTGTTTGAGTAGGGATCGTCATCTCTGTGTTAGGACTGTTATTAAGGATTGTGAGAGTATGTTTTGTGTTGCATGTGGGGCTCGTGGGAGTCTTGGCTCGTAGGAGTCTATCTTTGCTGGTGAAGTATTGTGCTATATATATATAATATTATTCTTTAGGATCTGATGAGTCGTGATATAAAACCATTTTCAAAACTATTTTCTTTGAGACTCTTGGAAGTTCTTGTATAAAACTATTTTTCAACTATTTTCTTCTAAAGCTCTGAGTTCAGATATAAAATCGTTTTTATAGCTCGTGTGAGCCAAAAATTGCACCTCGTTTTCTGAGCTTGTTTTGTTTATATTGCATGTCGATCTAGTTTTTACTGAGCTTTGGCTCACGGTGTGGGATTTAAAATATTTTTCAGGTACCGATCATGCAGGTTGATTCGGGGTTGCCGGTTGAAGCGGAAGATCTGTAGTCTTTCTTTTGTTTTTTTAAACTATGTATGTCATAATATGTTTTTCGATGTTAGAACCGTGTTCTATAAGCCCTTTGGGTGGATATATTAAATGCATTTATGCTGTAATTTGTGAGTAAATATCGGGTTGGGTGTTGTATATGGTTATTTTTTTGGTGTTTTACGTGACCCAAATTTTGGGGCGTGACAGAATGGTATCAGAGCTCTGGGTTCAAATACCTAAGAGCCATGGAAAAAGGGTGCATCATCGTGTGAGGTTGATTGCATGTGCTTGACTGTATGTGTTTAGATGTTTTGATAGAACGAGCATGATAGTGTGTGGAGTATGTGAATGTTGTGTATATGTGAACATAGGGGTTGAACCTTCGGAATGATTACTCTTGCATTTGGGCGTTTGGATTAACAAACTTGGGAGTCAAGTTAGAAATGCGTTTTGCTGACGTGATTTCTAGCAGTAAATCTGAGTAGGTTATCCAAATTAACATGTCACTCTTGTCGGTTCTTCTTGGTATGTGGGGTTTGTTAACCTATGTGGCTACGTATTGGTATGCTTATGTGCTCAGTGTTTATGTTCATGCAATGTGCTACATCTTATGTTCTGTGTTTCTTTTATATAAACGTGATGTCTGCGCGGAGAGGGCGAGGCTGTGGTCGTGGGTTTGGAGTTGGTGGTGGACTCTGTGGGTGGTGTGCTGTGTTGAGACAATAGTTGGTGAGGATGTGAGGCTGGGTTGAGTCGTAGATCCGGTGTCTTTCAGATAGTTGGCCATTGTTTAGGATGTCTGATCTTGTTTGACTATATCCTAGAACTGATGTGGCTAACCATCACTCATTCTAGTGTCGATTGCGATCGACGGTTTGTTTCTTTTCGGCCATGTGCTGAATTTCAGCGACGTAATTCCTTTAAGGGGAGAAGAGTTGTGAGACCTTGACCCATTTTCTTTTTTAGCATTTCTCGACCCGTGTTTGTCGTTTTCATTACAACATTTTTATATGCGTTTTTATGCATGTTCGGGTTTACATATGCAGGCGGGATTCGTTCCCGGGGCCAATGGGCACTGTGAAGCGGGTTAAAAAAAGAGATTTTTATGGCCTATAAATATCTCGCGTTAGATATTTTCAAAACTTTAAAGCTAAGTTTCCTTTTTTCCTCTTTGCCTTCTCTATAACTTCTCGGGGGCTCAGGGATCGGTTTTCAACGATCCAACAGTGGATCCTTGCAATTGGCATGGTGGGCTATGCGTTCATCCAGATAGAATTTTATTCTAACGAAATTTAATTTTACACATAGATCGAGGCATTGAGTTTTTGACTCAACGAGGTAGGATCTTAGACTCTCGTGTCTTATAAGGGTACTACATGTAATCGTGTGTGTTTTTACCAGTTAAAAATGTATGAAAAGTCAATTTATATTTCAAAAAATTTGGGTTTTGGTTTAAAAAGGGATTTTGTATTGTTTCGATTGGGTTAACTGGGTTTTGAGGCTTTTCATTTTGTAGGTATAAAAAATATGCGAATTGGTAAGTTTATGTGTGTTTTGAAGCATCATAGTGGGTGTTTGAGAGGTCTAGGGCTTAGAGCATAAAATAGGGGAAAATTTGGGATGTTCTCGGGCGTCTGGCTGCTCGAGCGCCCGTCTGTCAGCTCAAGCTAATTGGCTGCGCATGGCCATTGCTCATATCTCCCTCATTCGGACTCGAAATTGGGTCATTCTTGTACTCAAATTGAAGCTCCAAAAGTCTTCTTTCCAATGATACCCTCTCACAAGAAAATTATTTTTATAAAAAAAGTTATGATCAAAATAGTGAGGGTATGTCAAATTTTCTTAACTATTTTTCATCCGTGTTTGTCGTGTTGGGCGTGTGTGGATTCGCGTTAGCCGTGTTGGGCGTGTGTGAGTCCATATTGGTTGTGTCCGGGCCTTGGGAGTTTTTTTTGGTTGTGTGGTGGCCTTTTAGTTGATCGGGTTATGGGGCTCAATCGACTGCTCTCCTCAGTGATTTTTTAGTTGATTGGATTATGGAGTCCTGTCAATTGGAGTCATAGACAGGGTGTTGGTCATGTCATACGGGGTGTTGGTGCACGGTTGTGTGCATGGTGGTTTATGCATCGTTGGGTGCGGGCGTGTTTAGGCCCGTGTTGGCCGTGTTGGGCATGTGTGGGTCCGTGATTGCCGTGTTGGGCGCATGTTGGGTCCGTTGTTCTTTCTAAAGATGGGGTTTTTGTGAAAATCATTTTCGTTATATATATTTGACGTGTTGTTTACCGTTTTGGTTTTTGTTTAGGACTGCATGTTTATGTACACGTGTTATGCGTGCGAGGGTTTAGTTTCGTTTCTTCGTTTGGTTTTTCACCCAACGATGACCGCTTGAGTGGTGGTGTGGCAGAGATGTATGTCGGTAGGGGACCGCTCGAGCGGTGGTTGAGCGCTCGAGCACTTGAGCGGTTTTGGCCTCCGAGTTAGGTTTTGATTTTCTATATCGTTGGTTGTCCCTGTGAGTGGACGGGTTGTTCGGGTTAGCAAATGATGGTTGTGTGGCATGAGATGTCATGACCGGTAATGTGGCATCATTATGTGGAATGTCGTGGTTATACGTATTTTCGTGCTTATAGTAATATGGTTAGTTTTATTCTTGCATGTTGTAGGATGGGTATGTGGTCTTACGTGATCTTATGTGGTCTTGAAGCATTTAAGACTTTCGTTTTGTATATACATATGTAGATTCGGTGTTATCCCATAGTATTCGATGTTATCCTGTAGTATTCGGTGTTATCCCATAGTATTCAGTATTATTCTGTAATATTCAGTGTTGTCCCATTGTATGCGGTGTTATCCCGTGGTATGCGATATTATCCCGTGGTGTGCGGTGTTATCCCGTAGTATACAATTTTATCCCGTGAATGTGTGTCTGAGTAGGAATCGTTATCTCTGTGTTAAGACTGTAATTAAGGCTTGTGAGAGTCGGTTCTGTGTTGCATGTGGTGCTCGTGGGAGTCTTGGCTCGTAGGAGTCTATCTTTGCTGGTGAAGAATTGTGCTATATATATATTAAATTATTTTCTAGGCTCTGATGAGTCGTGATAAACAATTATTTTCAAAACTATTTTCTTTGAGACTCTTGAAAGTTCTCGTATAAAATCATTTTTCAATTATTTTCTTCTGAAGCTCATATGAGTTCATATATAAAATCATTTTTATAGCCCGTGCGAGTCAAAAACTGCACCTCATTTTTTGAGCATGTTTTGTTTATATTGCATGCCTGTCTAGTTTATGCTGATCTTTGGTTCATGGTGTGAAATTTGAAATATTTTTCAGGAACTGGTCACACAGGTTGATTCGGGGTTGCCGATTGAGGCGGAATATCTGTAGTCTTTCTTTTGTTTTTTTGAACCATGTATGTCATAACATGTTTTTCGGTGTTGGAACCGTATTTTGTAAGCCCTTTGGGTGGATATATTAAATGCATGTACGCTGTAATTTGTGAGTAATATCGAGTTGGGTGTTGTATATGGTTGTTTTTTTAGTGTTTTCCATGACCCGGAGTTTGGAGCATGACAAAATATACAGGCTCTACCCAAAAATATCTTTTTTTTTAATTCGCTCCACAACACCCAACGGCCCCAGAAACCAACCCCACATGCATATCTAAACCCGAACATGCATAAAAACACATAAATATGCTTAACGAAAACAAATAACAACGCGTCGAAATCTCGCAAAAATTAAAATGGGTCAGGATCTCACAGGCTAGCCGTAAAATGCATAAATAATAATGTAAAAAAAGTTAATATTTATAGAAAAATATGTCAATAAGAAAATATAAAATTTTAAAAATTACAAAATGATGTAGAAATTAGGTAGAACACAACATATAATATGTTGTTAATAGCAATAAAACAAAGAAAAATAATTAATTTATTTTTTGAAATTAATATTGTAACTCATTTTACTCCACCAACGGCTAGTGATTGAAAAAATGTACATGTATACAAAATTTTTTATAAAGTTTTTGGTCAATCAACAAAATTATTTTTTTATATTTACAATCCTAGTACTCCATTAATTTTACTACCATTAAAACTAATAACAACAATATTTGATGAATTTTTAATCAATGATAATCATTTTCACATGATATTTAGTATGGAAGATAAATTTTAAAAATATTATAATAAAATTATATAT
>JAOTRH010458815.1:0-28993 GCA_034768845.1 Heliamphora exappendiculata | reverse complement strand
ACAGTGAGTTGAAGCAATCACCGTGCTTGGAACTTGTAATGATTCACAATCAAAAGTGATCAACGAAGTAGCAGGTGTAGCACCGGATTTCCTCAGCAAAATTTCTTCCAAAGCCGCATCAATTTGTTCGGCGTGAAACAGTAGCTTGCGTCATGGTTTCCAACACTGTTGGGATTTGGGATTACCAAGCAATTAATTCCAAAACAGTGCAGTCCCAATCAGCAAAGTTTCCAAGCGGCGGTGTTATTCCGAAATAGTTTCCTTGTGTGGCGCAAATTCAATGCAATTGATGCTTGCTTAAGCCCATAAATGAATTTCTTAAGCTTGCATTTCATGTGCTCTTGGCCCTTTACTATGAACCCGTTTGGCTGCATCATATGGATGCTCTCGTCAAGACTTCCGTTAAGGAATGCCGTCTTGACGTTTATTTTCCAAATCTCGTAATCGAGATAAGCAGCAATGGATAAGAGAATCCAAATGGATTTAAGCATAGCTATCGACGAATAGGTTTCCTCATAATGGAACATTTCTTTCTGAGTAAACCCCTTCGCAACAAGCCTACCTTTGAAGGTTTCTACCTTCCCGTCCATTCCTCTCTTTTTCTGGAAAATTTATTTGCACCCGATAAATTTTATCCCATCTAATGGATCCACAAGCTCCCAGACCTGATTAGAGTACATAGACTCTATCTCAGATTTCAAAGCCTTTTTCATAAATCCGCATCCTTGTATTGTAGTGCTTTATTATAGTTTCTGGATTCGGTATCATGTTCTTCTGGGATCTTGTCGTAAGAGTCTTCCAAGAACATGAACCTCTCGGGTTGACGAACAACCCTCCCACTACAACGAAGCTCATGTTGTGTACGCACGATAGGTAGTATCACATTCCGTTTGTTAGGTATATTTTCTGGTTGTACCAAATCATCATTCCTAACCTCTTCTAGAACAACTTGCGATCGGGATTTGTGATTTATTACATAATTCTCTTCCAAGAATCTTGTATTTGTGCTAACAAATACCCTCTGACTCTTAGAATTATAAAACCACCTTTAGTTCCTCTAGGGTATCCTACAAAGAAACAGACTTCTGTCTTTGGTTCCACCATACTTGCATTTTCCACCAACACATGTGCTGGGTAATCCCCATATCTGGAAATGTCCAAGACTTGACTTACGCCAAGTCCACAACTCCTTAAGAGTACCGGGAACCGCCTTAGTAAGTACCAAATTCAGAATAAAAACCGCTGTCTCTAATGCAAACCCCCAAAATGAATGTGGAAAAACTGAATAACTCGTCATTTCCCTTACCATCTCCTTAAAGGACTTATTCTTCCTTTCCGCTACACCATTCTGCCGTGGCATCCTTAGTGCAGACAACTGGGATGTAATCTCATGTTCTGACAAGTAGTCCCTGAACTCTCAAAGAGGTATTTACCACCTCGATCAAATCATAGGGTCTTACCAACCTCTTGCCTAGATGTTCATAGGACCACATGCATCAGAATGAACCAGTTCCAACATTTTTTTGGCTCTAAATCCCTTAGCTGTAAACGGCCTCTCGGTCATCTTACTCTCTAAACAGGATTCGTAGACTGGAAGTGCCTCCACTTCCAATGAATCAAAAGGTCCATCTTTTACCAGTATTTGTTTCCTCTTTAGATTAAGATGACCTAGACGAAGATGCCAAAGTAATGTTTGGTTCAGCGAGGAACCTTTCCAATTAAATGGTAAAACATGTTATTTATTCATCTCATCATTTTGAACAGTAGAAATAATCGGGTGTAAAATATAAATACCATTATTCAATGTGCCATGACAGATGAAGTGTTTACCAACCATAATATTGCAAAATTTCTTATTGAAGTAAACACAATATCCGTCAATACCAATCAGGAAATCGAAACTAAGTTCCACCTGATTTAAGGCACATACAAATGTTCTTTAAAATTAAACACCTATTTCTACTAAATGGAAATAATTACATCTCCCACTGCAATAGCTGTCCCTAAGAGTTATACCCCATCTGAAGGTAAACCTTGCCATATTTAAATTATCTTGTCACCTGGAACCCCTGCAACGAATTGCAGACATGATTTATGACTCATGTATCTATACACCAGGTTTCCGTAGATACAACCACTAATCATGATCCAACAATTAAAGAAAATTCTTTACCTACAGCCACGCTATTCTAGTGATCAGGACAATCTCTTTTTTATTGTCCCGACTTTAAACAGAGATAGCAACTACCCTTAGGCACCTTAACCTTTGCCTTGGCAGTTGATGACTTCTCCTTGTCAGCCTTTTGTGCATTATCTTGTCGCACCCCTTTCTTCTTCTTTTTACCACCTCTTGGCCTAGAAGAAGAAGCGTTTTGCGCAACAAACACGTGTGCTGACTTTCGGATAACACTCTTTATTACCTGTAATCCTTTCAATAATTTCGCCAAAGTAAAATCCAGTTTGTTCATTTTATAATAGAGGCAGAATTGCTGAAATTAATTGGGCAGTTGCTGGAGCACGATATCAATTTGGGATTCCACATCAATCTCGGCTTTAGGGACCGCTAACTCGTTAAGAAGACCGATCATCTTCAAAACGTAGTCCCTAACCGGTGTACCGTTTGCCATGTTCGCGTTCATAAGATCCATCATGGCAACCTGCCTTGCTGCCCGACCTTGCTCGCCAAACATTTCTGTCAAGCTAAAGATGATATTAGCTGCAGATTCTATAGACTGATATTGGCTTTGTAAAACATCTGATATAAAAGTCGAGAAGTAGCAACGTGCCATCCTATCAGTCTTTACCCAATCCTGATAGTGCCGGATCTCTTGTTAAAAAATCCACTATTGGGAGCGAGTAGACCGGGATCAACTAACACGATCCTATAGTCGTTAAAAGTTGAGACAATATCGAGATTCCTTTTTCATGTGATAAAATTAGGTCCAATTAATGTATGTTTCTTGAGAATTGTTGCAAGTGGATTGAATGATCCCATTATTAATCCTGAGAAATAAAAGAGAAAAACTTTTTAATTCTTTTATTAAATTAGGGTCCCTCAACCTTTTAATTTAAAAGAATTATTGGTAGCCTGAATCCTTCGTGATTAAACAGGCCACGTAGTATGGACGTCTACTAATCAACACCCGTCAAAATAGACATGCCAGTCTATTAATTTACTGCCAGAATCAAATATCATAATAAAAAATCACCGGTCTAGAATCACATCAATTGATAGGCCACGTAGTGTGGACGTCTAACAATTAACGAATTAAGAACTACTAAATTTTTTATTCCTTGATATAGAACATTCCATTTAATTAAATAGCCAATAAATTTTGGTCTCCGCAATAAAAATAGTGACTCCTTAGGAATGATATTTTTATTCACGGGTTAAGTGTATAACCTTTACCCTTAATTTGAAAATACCGCGTCAAAGCATTCGGCCCGGTGTGAGCGAACCCTATTTCGCACTATTTTCAAATTTACTTTTTTTGAAGATTCGTACCGGAGATACCATGATTATACCCCGTTCTTAGGGAGACCGAAAGTTCAAATCGGCGCGCGAGTTATAACCACATCTCCTACAAACGTGTAATGGAGATCATAGAATTTATCTGTGACTAAACCCTTCTCCCACTTAATATTTTAAAAACCGAGGGTTTTCTTTTTTGTTTATTTTAAATGATTAAACATATTTTAATTTCCGATTAAAATAAATCCGGTTTTAATCAATTAAAATATTTTTTGTTTAACCTTAATAAAATAAACAAAAATTTTCATTTTTTAATTTTGCGAAAGAAATTAATTACCCGAGCTTTAATTAAAAATCTTAATTAATTTTTAACACAAAAATTAAATAAATAATTATCTATTTATTTTCTCGTTTTAAAAAGTTGTTAGGATTATTTATTTTGTAAAACCGTTTTTCCTAATATACTTCTGATAATTAAAATCATGCATAAAAGGAAAAATAAATAAAATAAAATTCATCCACGCAATTAAATAAAATAAATAAATAAATAATTAAAACAATGACAATTAAATTAATAAAAGTCGTTATAATCCGGATCTTTCATTTAATCTTTTAATCCGACGGTCTCGGATTAAAGATTAAACGGTTAGGATTTTGAAACTCTAAACGAGCCGTCAAAGATTCGACCTTCTTCCTTAGCCCCCGGACTACCTTCAAAGCCCCGGACCACCGCTGATCACCGGAAAAAGTCTGAAAAAGAAGCCCAAATAGCCCCCTTCACTGCCAAAAATTCTGCTGTGTACTAGCTTTGCGCGACCAACTTCCAGCGGTTGTTTGATGCGTCTCCCGAACCCGAAAGTGTCCCAAGAAATTACTGGAGCTTACTAACATTCCGAACCAGATCGCCACAAAAAATTGCCTCAAAATTCGAAGCAGAAGTGCCCCAAAGAAATCCTCGAAAATCGCATCACTGTTCAGGCGGAAATCTGCAGCACCTTCTTTGAAAATTTTTTCGAATCCCTTCCCGTCGTCGCCTTGCCGCCATCGAACCATTGTTGGAAAGCTAACGGATTGAACTTAATTTTAGCAAAAAAATTCTTTTGAAAAAAATTCCAGAAAGCCTCGAAAACTGCTACCGAATGCAGCGACAGTGCGCTGCCCGCACAGGTTGCCGCCGCACCTTCTTACTTTTCTTTCCCATTTTTGATCTTCCGTTTTGTGATTCGATTTACAAGATGAATCTAGAAAAATAAATCGAATGAAATATAAATTACATCACATAACCTATGTCTGCACTCGCGTGGCTTATATTCAACCTAATCTCAATTTAAAAACCGTCGAGATACGCAGTCAAAAACGATATAAATAAACCATACATTCAATCGATTAATGAACCGGATCATAACGACATATGCTGCAAAACAAAGATTAGGAGACATGTTTTTCATGAAGAATGCAGCCTGGCTCTGATACCATTGTTAGAGCCGCGCAGTTGAAAAAGTTCGATTAACGATGTCATGACCGTAAAAAACGACGTTGTGCGATTTTCATGAAAAATAATATAATAATCTGATATTTTATGATTAAATATACCTTCAAAAAACTTGAACAAGTTTCTTTGATGCCGAACAACGATCCAAGACGACCCAACGATCTTCTCACGTATATCCCGACGCACACGATGATCCCGGCAAGTAGGCACCGATCCCGATCGAAGTCATTTTTTTTCTCTTCGGTTTCTCCTCACACTTCTCTCCAAAGAGCAAAAATGAATTGCCAAAAGGAGAGAGAGGGGGGCGGCGGCTAGGGTAGGATTAGGGTTAGGGTTTTCTTTATGGAGCCTCCTTTTTAATATATAGCCATATATCAAAAAAAGATATTAAGTGTATATATATTCTCCTTCTAAAAAAGATAAGAAGATATACACTTAACATAAAAATAAAAACCCACAATCTCTTATTAGGGCCGGCCACCTAGGGAGTAATCCCTAGGTATGCCAAAAACCATAAACGCCCCTCATTATTTAATTTAATCCCTGAATGTCCCCGAAGGCAAAATCGGCATAAATAACCCATGAGAAAACCAAGAAAGGTTAAACACACACACCCAGGGACCTCACCCACTCTACACAGGTGTATCACTCTACACTCCAACAAAGGAGATAGAAACAAATCTCACAATCATTGCTTCCCAAAACCGCTACACAAGAAACAAATGCAATTCATAACAGTTAGCAAAAACTCACATCACTAACTCAATATAGGAGGAGCACTAACTCTCCAAACAAAAACTCACAGCTCCTATAACTTCCATGGAGACCTGCACAGCAAACAAACTTACAGGGGATAAAGATTAGAGACCTCACTAACACTCACACTTTATAAGAGAAACACTCAGCCCTGCAAGGAGGACGAAGGGCAAATCTCACAAACATCCATGCATAGTGACCAGGCTGCAACAAGAAGCAAACAATTAATAAAAAGCATTATGGGAGAAAATATCCATCACCAAACGCCAATCACCCTGATTCTCCATGTTAATTTGAGAGATAGGCACTCTTCTAAGAGAGGAAAGCCTCTCTCTTATCATCTCAGAGATATTCTTAAAAACACCCTCCCAACCCTTCTTCTAGCCCTGAAACCTTCTAAGATTACGCTCCTTCCAGATACAATAGACAGAGACAGAAAGCGCCAATCTCTTAACGCTAGCACCCAGGGATTTGCCAACCACCATAATAGCAAAAGAATCACTCCAAGCCATCCAAGAACTCTCAGTCCAACTGACTCTACATTTGGCTAAGACCCTAGTCCAAATAGCTTTTGTAAAGGGGTAGGCAAAGAAAAGAAGATCGTGCGACTCAACAGCTCTAGAGCAGAAACAACAACTAGTATCACATCCAAGACCAAACATGCTAAGTCGGTCCCCTATACTAAGGCAACCCCTCACTGCAACCCAAAGAGTAAAGCTGACACGAGGAATATGATGCTTAAACCACACCAATTTACTCCATATCGGCACCGGTTTATGGACACGGATCTCTTCCTAGAGAGATCCAATAGAGAATTTGTTACCATCAAGGGTCCACGTAATACAGTCACTCTGGCCTGCATTGGGATGGCAACAGACCTCCCTTTGCATCTCCAAAAGATCTATAGTAACTGCAGAGGGCCATTTCCATTGGTTGCCATCCACAACCTGCTTAACTTTAGCCTTCAGATCAATCCCGAAATCATACACAATCCTCTGCCCCTTGGCCTTAACCAAGGGACCCCAAGGGTGCCAAGGGTCCAGCCACAAAAAAGTATCTTCACCATTACTAATCTCATGTTGAATGAAACGCTTGACCATCGATCTGAGCTGGAGGAGTTTCCTCCAACTCCAGGATGCCAATTACGGAATCTTAACCTCCTAAAAGGAGTTACCACGAAGAATATTAGACATAATCCACATACACCACAGGGACACGTCTCCTCCTATTAACAAAAACCAGATATGCTTAGCCACCGCAGCTTTATTCCATAGAACCAAGGATTTAATCCCAAGGCTACCCTATTTTCGGGGAACACACACCTCCTCCTAAGCAACTTTGGCATTTGAGGACTTCATCTTAGGGCCACTCCACAAAAAAGTCCTAAGCAAACTCTCAACCTCACAAAACACTTTCTTGTGAAGGATAAACAAAGAGGATCAGTAAACCTGCATGGAGAAGAGGATAGAGCCAATTAACTGGACTCTACCAGCATAAGAAATAAATTTACTAGTCCACACCTTAATCCTACTGGCTATCCTGTCAATGACAATCCCTATATGCAAGCTTGGTAGTAATAAGAGAAACCCCTAAGTACCTAACAGGGAGCGAACCCTCATGAAAATCAAGAACATCCAAAATCTCTTTCTTCAAAATACTATCAACCCCGAAGAAGTAAATGTCACTTTTTTGAGGGCTGGGGAAATGACTAGACAGCTTCTGGAACCCATCCAGAACCTGCCGAAAAACTCTCACCGAGTTAACATCAACTTTTGAAAAGACCATAGGTCATCCGCAAAGCACAGATAAACAATCTTATTCTTACCACACCGCCAATGATAATTGAAAGGAATCTTCTGTGTATACTTCACAAACATCCCGGCCAGAACCTCTATGGCCATCACAAAAAGATAAGGGAAAGGGGGTCCCCTTGCCGAAGACCCTTCTGCCTCGGGAAGAAACCATTAAGTTCACCATTGATGCTAACGGAAAAACTAGGGGAAGTAATGCACTCCTTTATTCAATTGACCATTCTCTCTGGGAACCCCATACATCGAAGAACCCCAACCATAAAGTCCCAACGCACATTATCATAGGCTTTCATGATATCTACTTTAAGGGCACATCTAAGACCACGATCTTGCTTGTGATAGTCCCTCAGGAGCTCCTGAGAAAGGAAAATATTGTCTACAATTCGCCGCCCCTTAACAAAAGCAGATTGAGCAGGAGAGATGATCTCAACCAAAGAATCCTTGATCCTATTAGCAATGATTTTAGAAATGCATTTATAGATCGTATTGCAACAGGAAGTAGGCCTGTACTCCTTAATAGAGGAAGGATTAGGAATTTTAGGAATCAATGCAATAAAAGTAGTGTTAATTTCCCGAAGGATATGGCTAGAACCAAAGAAACTTTTAATCCCCTTAGTAACATCTTGACCCACGATATCCCATGCATCTTTGAAAAATTTGGCGGAGAAACCATCCAAGCCAGGAGCTTTGTTCGCTTTTAGAGACCACGTGGTAACACGAATCTCTTCCTCAGAGAAATCTCTCATCATACTAGCAACACTCTCAGGGGATAACCGCTTGGTGATAAACCCCTTCAAATCACTAAAACCGTTCCAATCAATACTAGAGTCCGTACCAACAAGGTTCTGGTAATAACCAACAATGTGGTCAGAGATAAGATGATTCTCAGTATGAACTACACCGTCCTCACCCGTAACAGAGGTAATACGAGACCTATTATGCTAGAAGTTAACAGATTTGAAAAAGAACTTGGAGTTCTAATCCCCTAGATTAAGCCATTGGATCCAAGATTTTTGTTTCAAAAAACTTTCCTCAGCTAGGACAAGCTCAACAAAGGATTTATAAGCCTCCATCTCCATATCATACAAGGCCGTATCCGTAGGGGCCATGTCAAGCCTAAGCTAGAGGTCCTCAAGGATAACTCTCTGACTAGCCACACGATTAGATATATTACTATACAAATCCCTATTCAGTTTCTTAAGTTGCACCTTCAACAACCTCAATTTCTGATAAACCATATACATGTCAGAACCAACCACAGACGTGCGCCAAATATCCTGCACCAGGGGAATAAACTTAGGGCTCTTAGCCCATAAATCAAAATAATTAAACGGCTTCCTAGACTTAACTCTACTAAAATCAATCAGGATATCAATTCTAGCATGATCCAAAATGCCCAGAGGACCAAAAAAAGTACTAGACTGCACTATAGAGATAGTCCAAGCCTCATTAACAAGAGCACGATTGATCTTGGACTTGATAAAACTGTCCCCCTGGTAGTTATTAGACCAAGTAAACTGGATACCACTATACCTGAGGTCATCTAATTTAGCCTCATACAAACACTTGTTGAGGCCATTCATATGCGTAGGCCATTTATCGCACCCCCCGACATGCTCATTTGGGCACCGGTTGGCACTAAAATCCCCCAGCAATAACTAGGGAGAGCTAGTCAGGCCGGAAGCAAGAGAGACAAGCTTATGCCAGAGGCTTACCCTCTCTAAGTGAGTGTTAAGCCTATAAACAAAAGTAAGCCAAAAAGAGGTTTTATGTTCCAAAAAAGTGGCCTTCCTATGAATCCATTGGTCCCAAAATCAGTTTCTTGGAAATTAACAAAAATAGGGTCCCAGCAAACCCAAATGCGACTTAAAGCACCAAAATCATAGTTATTTATAAAATTCAAAGAAGGAAATGTTTTTTCAAAAATCAAACCAGCTTTATCCTTTTTAACCCTAGTTTCATTTAAAGCTAACAACTTAACCTGGGAAGACCTAACAAAACATTTCAATTCATTCTGTTTACAAACACTATTCAAACCCCAGATATTCCAATATGTAATGGACATAAAAAGAGGGTTAGGTAAGTGACCTTTTCTTTTTCTTCTTTCTACTGCTCATCTTTGTTGGCCTTGAACCCTTTGGAGAGGACGAGGTCGGAGCTTGCTCCAGATCATCCAACGGAGTAAGTGGCTCTACTTTAGTACCTTGGCCCACGACCAAAACTGGTTCTGTCTCCAAGGCCGATTTGCTATGAGTAAGAGGAGATCAACCTCCTATATTAATCCCACTAACTGATTCAACCGGTTGCTCAAAGAAGGGAGGTTTATCAGCTTTCATCTCCAAAACTAATTTGCTTGCACTACCACTTCCTTTGGTAGCCTAAGTTCTTTCACACTAAAGATCCCCCTATTTCTCATGCTGTGTAGAGGGCATCTCCACTGATAGCTTATGAGAAGAAGGTCTAGAAGTCACTTGAGCCTCTTGTACTTGCCTTGGTAGAGCCTCACACCGAACAAGATTGGAGGACGAGGTGATGCTCAAGACATGTTTTCCAACCTGAGGAGGCCTTTCCACAACCTC
This sequence comes from Heliamphora exappendiculata, assembly GCA_034768845.1. Taxonomy (NCBI): domain Eukaryota; kingdom Viridiplantae; phylum Streptophyta; class Magnoliopsida; order Ericales; family Sarraceniaceae; genus Heliamphora; species Heliamphora exappendiculata. The sequence continues at coordinate 18,883 of JAOTRH010458815.1, read as the reverse complement.
AACCTCTTTTCCTTTGCTTACCCTAGTCCATTCCTTAGTGGTTTCAACAGGTTTATAAAACTTACAGCACATAATGTCATACCCGAATGCCTTGCAACAATCTATCATTTTAATCATATGAAATTATAGCCTTAAATCCTAGAAAAAAGGTTTGAATCACCTTTAACCATTTTAATCTCCAATTGTATCTTGTGTGGCCTAGAATTTCATTGGAAGCCTTGGTTACATTCCTGTTCACCCATCACCCTACATCATTTTCATGAGACTCGAGAGTTTACATCGTCAGCAGAAGATGTCAGACACGAGGTAATCTCGAGCCCAAGGAGTTTAGCTTATCATGCAGAAGGAAGCAAAATCCATCCACACACATCGATACACATGCAACCCCTCTCATCAAAGCATTAGGAATATAGGAACCGGGAGGATCTTGCCATCGCTGCCTAACCATGGAAGAACCTGACTACGATAATGGGCGTTTAGAGTCTGAAGATGGGATCTTGTATCGAACGACAACGAATTTGCAAAACTAGACTACTACCACCAACCATCCTTCCTCATCACGTTCACATTACCCTAGATTAGCTACCAATTAGAGAACAATCCAACGATTGGAAGAGGTACTCAAAACCCTACGTGCCAACAAGACAAACCAGAACAACAAATAGTGGGAAGATCATTCCGTTATAGCCAGACCACGTAATTGAGACAACCGGGAAGATCAAGGTAATCCGTCAATATCGTGCCACAGCCTAGAGCAAATATGAGAGTTACGTTGTGAGCAGAAGGATGCTATACGAACAACCCAACAACAACACTTTCGAGAGCAAGACACACTCAGAAATTTTGGGGACAAAATTTGTATTAAGGGGGTTGATTGTAATAACCCAATTTTTAAGCCTCTGGATTAAGAATGCTAAATCAACCGAAACTAGGTTTTCAGATTAGGATTAGATCAAGAGTAAGAATTCGAAGGATTAAACTTAGAATCAGACCTCGAAATTAAAAATCAAAAAGAAGAAAAGGTATCTCTTAATCCTATAACCCCATAAGAAAACGGAGAATTATAATTTGGTACAAAATAAATAACAAAATTTTAGAAATGCCCCAAAATGAAGACCGACACAAATAACAAAGCTCTAAGTTCAAAGAATAGGAAAGTTAAGTGCCAACTCAATAATTAAGAAGTCACCGTAAAATTGGTAAATCTATGATAAGTTACGCACCTCTTATGAAGTCACCATAAAATTTCTCTCATAACTACTCTAGAAGTCATAAATAATCTTAGTCCTAATAAATTACACGTAAGCCCCTCAATTTTCTCTATCCACACAAAAAAAAATCTACGAGGTAATCAGCATTCCTTCTCTACAACAAACACTAACTGATGAGTAAGTATATAGAAGTACTTGATTCTAGGTTATGAGATTAGTGACAAAAATCCACAAATGCTAGAACCCCAGAATTGGATTAGGACAGAAACAAAATCCTAAGATTCAAAGTAAAATCATACAGAATATAAAATTCTCTAATACTGAATTCTAAAAACCAAAAATCATAAATAATCATAAAATTATAAGTTAGTCCAAGAGGATAGAGATATTACGAAAAAATACACAAACTGAATTCAAGTGTAATTTTAGATAATTTTTAATCAAATAAGAAGGATACCCTAAGACTCAAGATTTAAATCCCAAATCCTAGAGAACACTTGATATCAAAATTTGAAACCTAAAACTACATAAAATTATAGGATCACAATTCTACAAATTAATCCAAGAAAAATCATGGATCCTAAAAAGATAAGAAATAAGGTCCAAATATAAACTCAAGTCCAAAAATTTAAAGTAGGTCCAATCCCAACAAAAGGCCTAACTAAAACTCCAAAACCCATATATTTTAATAAAGCCAAGTAAATTAAACCCAGAAGAATTATAAATATAGCCCATAAATAGAAAACTAAAAAGAAATTCAAGTATGGCCCAAATATACTAAGTTCAACCTACATGGCCCATAAATATTAAGTGAAGCCCGATGAGAATTTAATTCTAGTCCAATAAGATTAAAACATTTGGCCCAAATTATGACCCAATAACTTTATTAATTAAAATAAAGATTTAAAAATAATACAAAATAATCAAAATAACCAAAATACCCTTACATGGTCGGTCATATGGCACGTTTGCCATGTGTCAAAATTTTGCTTTTCTATAAAAAGAATCCCATAATGACAATTTGAAAATACGATTAAATAATTATAGTCAAATCAAATTAAAAATTAAATAATATATAAATGTATTTATATTAAAATATGAAAAAGTAGGTTAGAAAGAATAAAAAATACTACAATATTAAATCAAACCAAATAAAACTTAGTACACCAAAATTCAAATTGACACATCGTTGTGAAAGAACATAAATTAACAAAATTCTCAACACACAAATAATCAAATGGTGCTAAAATGATTATAAATTACCAATATAATAAACTAATCATAACATAAATAAATTATATGAATTCCATAGAAAAGTACCCAAGATTATATATTAAATTAATTTTTAGACACCTTTCTTAACAATGTAGTATAAATAGAATTACCCCAAAAAAATGTAGCATAAATACATCACCAAACCTTTAATATTTTAATAATAAGACACAAAAATCAGATCTTGAGCCAAAAAATCTATCGTGGCTGAGTCCCTTCCCTCTCTTACACAAAATATATGCTACAAGCTTTAAGTCATATCCATGTCGTAAAAAGCTAAGCATGCATTGGTTTAAAATGGAGACAAATATCATTACTTCCACCCAACACTTAGTCTATCAAAACCACCACACCACCACCACCATAACCGAACCCCCCAAAAGCCTGCAAAGTTTTGAAATTTATAAGTGTGAGAGTGAGAAAGAGCGGGAAAGAAGAAAGGAAGAAAAAAAGAAGCAAGAGAAGAAGGAAGGAAATCATTAAAGTTAAGTCCCATGTCTTGTCCCATAACCCTAGGATTGAATTTTCAAGTAAGTAACCCTTTAATACTCTCTCTCAACCCCTTTCAAATATTTCGCAAACCCACCTCAACCCATGGTTAAACTACAAATCATGAACAAAAACTAAAATGCATGAAAAAGACGTCATAGTTGGGATTTAGGTACTGTTTTGGAAATTTTGTGATTTGTTATGTGGTTAGATGTTTTTATCTTTGCGTTTTGTGGCTTATGTATGTTAGGGAGTTAAGATATATAAGTTTACAACATAGACATACAAATAAAATGGATCAAAACATGACACATAACATGCTAGGTGGCTAGAAATGAAGTTAGGCCTGAGATTTGTGATTTTGAGCTCTTTGTCCTAAACTTTGAAAAATCATAACTAAATATAAAAAAATGATTTAAGTGTGTTCTTTATATCTAGACTAGGTGTTTATGTCATCTTTCATCTAAAAATTGTTTGAACTAATTTGAGTGAGTAGAACTCGAAATATAGTATTTTCTACCAAAATGTGTCAGTTTCAGACTAATATGTATTGCAAACCCAAAATCCCTATTTTCAAACGTGAGCTGGACTTAGGTCAAAACATAAAATTTGTATATAACATATATATCTATCTATCCACAAAAAATGAGCCTAAGATATTAAGCGTTGATAAGTCTAATAGCCTCTAAAAATCTATATCTGTTTAATAAATAACAGAACCATCTGTCACACATTTTTGAGCAACCCAAACCCTTTGTTTTTAGTAACCATCTTCAATAGTGGTTTTCATGATAAGTTTAGTTAACATATTAATCTAGTTGCTGTCCAAAAATGAGATTAAAAAACCCATGTATGTTCCCTCAAACCATTTTTAAACTCTCTGTTAAAAATTGATTCTGCTGTATGTTTAATGACACCAAAACACATTTTATAAAATGGCTTATTTCTCCAACGTTTTTCAAATAACTACCCTGAGCACTATTCATGAGACTTGTGGAGAACATATTAAACTAAAATATATCTAAAAATTAGTCCCATAAAACCTAATTTGATACGTCAAAATCGAGACCAACTGAGACCCTATTTCTATAATCTTTTTGCATAGTGCTAAATCGTTTTCATTTATATAAATTAATTCACCTAGTTGCCTTAGGATTTAGCCTTAGTGTTAAATTAAAAGTTGTACAAAATATGTTTATCTAAATTGTCACAAAATACTAGAACCTAACTCCATATATAAGTACCTTAAGATGCTGCTGTACGTTTTAAGTTGATGATTAAAAGTTGACTAGTGAGTTAATAAGTGTATGTTGGAGTGTGCCATTGTCCTGTGACTTGGATTATATATTTTAACTAATTTCAATTGCGTGAAAATGGTTTAATATGATTATATGATGGTTAGCAACCATGTCATGAAATTAGAATCATGATATGAGAATTATATTTTATACTTTAAATGGCTGTATTTAGCGCTTGAGAAACTTGTACATTACTATAATAGCATTATGCAATGCTTAGGTTGTTGTATTTTGAGATACATGTTAAACCATTGTGAGTATTGTTGCATTTGCACTCATATCATGTTAGAGTTTACTGTGTATGTACTGTTGTCCCTAGTTGCTAGGTTACAGATTATTTTGGGATGTATTCCCTGTGAATACTCTGGGTGCATTTTCGGTGTATGAAATTTGATTATGATGGAAAATTGTTTATAATTGAAATTGTTGGGCACTATGGGTTCGTCGCTAACATTCTGACTTTCGTAATTTAGGCTTTAGAGTTGACATTGGTGAAGGCATCACACTTCTTAAGGTGGGAGCGTCTGGATATGGCCTGGGATTGGTTCCTAACCCCACGCTGTTGTGTTTGAATAAAACAGTTACGGTATGTAACTAGGCGACGCACTTATTACTCATAACAAGGAGTTTTGGTGATGGCTTTAGTGCGTAATTTGTCCAGAAAGTCTGTTCCTTAGAATTCCTAAAGTGGAGTTTGCTTGATAAGTTGTGCAGTTTGGGAGTTAGGTTGTGGTCACATACATTTCATGCATTTGCATTGCACTTCATGTATGTTGATGGTATACTTAGTTCTTCTCCGGTAATGTTATGCTCAATCTATATAACTGTGACGCCCCGTCTTTTGGGCACGTCGAGACATACATCAGCATAATTAAAGGGAATACTCTAGTCATTCATTCATAGTTATATATGATAAGTATTACATCATTAAGAGTTTTGAACTATTCAAAAATATATAGCATTGTTTCAAAATATAAAGCAATTATAGTTTCACAAAAGATTCGACAAAAATTACAATGAGCATGTGGAAACTGAACAAAAAGAACAAAATGGTGAACATTCAATCTTTATGCTAGTATTGCCAGGATCTGCTGACTCTTACCACTCACCTAGTTTTTTAAATCCTTTTTCTTTAGGGGCAATTTTTTCAAAGAATTCCTCCTCCTCACCCGTGACACAAATTCCATGAGTCAAAGCCTAATAGAAAATACTCTAAACCTTCTAACCATTATTTTCACGGCAAAATATTACATAATGCAAATCACTTAACACCCAGTATAATGTAAATTCAAAGAGACGGACAAATTTGACAATTATAACATAACAAACATATATAAGAACAAGTATACAAGTATGTGATGCAATGTATGCGATGCAAGTGCCCAACCCGACATATACCTATAATCATAACATGAATTCCACGTCGGGAATTTCCAGAGTAGACTTTATGGGAGTTGATCACAAAAGCCATCATCACGCCTCGTTATGAATAGTAAATGCTCTCCTAGGCTTCATGCCTATGTTGTTTTACTCAATGTCAATGATGTGGGGTCCAAGCTAACCTTCGGGCCACGAAAATAATCTTCCTACATATAATAAATTGGTTTGTCCCATCTTAAGACTTGTGATGCCTTTGCCGGTGTCAACCCAAAGTCTAAGCCATCGAAACCAAAATGCTAGCGATGAACTCGCGGTGCCCATGAATAGTGAACCGGCAAATATTCAAGTGTCAATTTAAAAAGCATAATAGTATTTTTGGGGTACCTAGACATTGAATTAAGTTTTGGTTTTTTGACACCATTTAAATAAAAATATTTTCTACAACTTTTATATTTAACACTAAGGTCAGATCCTAAGGCAAAGAGGTCATTTGTTTTATTTAAAAGAAAATGATTCAGCACTTCACAGAGAAAAGTACAAAAATTGGGCCTCAATTGGTCTCGATTTTGGGACATCAAATCAAGGGATATGGGTTTTATTTTAGGATATGTTCTAGTTTAATGTGTCCCCTACAAGTTTCATGAACAATGCTAAGGGTAGTTATTTTGAACAAGTTAGAGATATTGACCATTTTATAAAATGGGTTTAGTCAACTAAAAAAAAAAGCTCAACAGAAACAAGTTACAATAGATAGTTCACAAGCGGTTTGGGGGACCATATGTGGGTATCTAGGTCTCATGTTTGGACGGTAAATAGTTCAATATGTTATCTACACATTTGGATTTGGTCACTAAAAACTTAGATTTCTGGTCACACAAAAACATGTGACAAATGGCTCTATCAATCACAGATTTACAATAGTGGTTTTGAAGTGTGTTTTAACCTATTTAATCTCAATATTTTAGGCTCCTTTTTGGTGGACAGTAAGATATACATGTTACCTACAAGTTTCATGTTTCAACCTAAGCTCGGATCACATTCTAAACTAAGGTTTTTATGTTTGGAATTTGGGGTGGTTAAAAACTAATACTCTTTAGTAAAAATGGCATATCTCGAGTTCTACTTAATGAAATCAATTCAAATTATTTTTTTTTTGGTAATTAAATGTAACATAAAAAAAAGAAAAAAAAACATGATTCCAAGGGGCATTCCCCTGGTAAATACATAATTTACCAAACAAAACAATGAAGAGGAAACAAAACATGAACCACATAACCCTCGCTTGGAAGCGGGGGAGACGAATTAACTAAACAACCACCAAGATTACAAGCCACTAACCAACCCTGCTAGATAGATCTACCAACCTGTAGGGCAAAGAGACCGTTTTTTCTTTTTCTTACCACTAGATTGCTTAGCCTGCTTTCCCCCTACCTTCTGCCTAGAGGGAGAGGGAAGGGCTTCATGCTCCCCGTCAATCGGGGTCCACACATCAGGAGCCTCACTATTTTCCTCATCCAAAAGCGCAAAAGAGTTTGAAGAGGTAGCTACATATGCCCCTTGCTCCCTGTTGCCCACCTCGGCTGCTGAAGTAAGATCCACAGTAGGTACATCCTCTCGAGGCCCATCAACCACAGCTAAATCACCCAGCGAGGCTGAGACTTGCTCTGTTCTAGCGCTCTCCACTGGGACCGGAGGCTAGAATTCCCAGTTTATCATGGGTGAAAATTCTACGATTCCCAACTTGAATCCACTCACCATGGCCATCTTTCCCATTACCAACTTCAACCCATTCAGCTTGAAGCTTGGTTGTCTCTACACTTGCCTTTTGCACAGACTGCACAATAAGTTTACACTTACTAGTTTCGTGACCGAAAATGTGACAATTCAAACATATGTTAGGAAGACAATGAAATTCCACACGAATAGTAACAGATTCACCTTCACATCTAATGATGATCTCATGCTTCAAAGGAGTAGCCGTATCGATCTCAACACATACTCGAGCATAGGAAATGCGAAGCTTAGATTTTTTAGCCCGATCCAAGAATAAAGGCACACCCAAAATACTAGCAATTCTGTTTAAGCACTGCGCATTCCAAAATTTTAATGGCAAGTCATGGAGTTTGACCCACACCGGGATCTTAGCCGTGGCCTCCTTAGATAAACATAGACAACGTCTCCATCGTTTAAGGATAAGGAGTTTACCTGAGAAATGCCAAGGACCCCTATCTAACACACTTTCCATAGCCTCCTTACTTTGAAATTTAAAGAAGTAAAAACCTTTATCATTACTAAAAACATCAATTAACCCGAATTGAGTCCATAAGGTCTTGGTTGTTGTCCTGACCAGAGCAAAGGCCAGGTGTACATCCAAAAAATAACCTACAAGGCATTCCTCCCACTCCTTATCATCAATGAATTCACTACCAATATCAACATAAGCTTCATGCTTTAGATTCCTTACTTCAATGTACTCAAGGAAGGAGCTAGAAGGGCTACGGTATGTCAACAAAGATGCCCAATTTTTAGCTTGAGGTTGGATAGGCTTTTTATCAAGCACATCACATGCAGAATTATGCTCTGCCACATGTTCAATGCCCGAACTAGAATAGCCAAATCCACTACCCAAACGACCTCTGCCATACTGGGTACCTCGTCCACGAAAAGCTCCACGGTTCCCTAGCATGGCATGAGGAGCAGCAACTCCAGAACATGATTCAAGAATATCTATACGTGGGTATGGAACAATATCTCCTAGCGTTGTGTGTTCGCTATGGAAGATTCTCAGTTTAGCCTCAATGTTTGCTATACATCCCGTACTGAGATAGCTCAGACCTCTCTGTGCTCGATTCAATGCCTCAATAGCAACTCTTTCAAAATAAGTGTTTTCCTCAGCTGAAACAGGACTAGGCGAAGCTTCAACACCATTGCCACCGATAGGAACATGAGACTTCGACACAGCCCTAACCGGTTCTGTTACTTGATCCCGTGAACAAACCCCACTGGTAAAGGATTGAGAAACTACCCTAGATCGAGATTCTTGAGTGAGAGAAAAATCCCCTGAACTTGAGATACTCATCGCACCATCCCTTGTCGGCGACCGGGCTCCACTGTTAACACGCCGTTGAGGGGTCTTAACCTCTGGGTAATTCAAACTAATTTTGTGTGAAAGATAACTTCAAAACATAGGTCTAGATATAAAAATCACACTTAGATCAATTTTCTACATTCAGTTATGATAAATCAAAATTCGGGACAAAAAGTCAAAACAGCCTAAAAATCAGTCCTTTAAGGGTTTTGTGTCTTAGCTCATGGTGTGTCAAGATTTGGTCTCATTTCTTTGAATGCATATGTTTTATACATAAACATCAAAGTTTCAAAAATCATGTAAGTTGTCAAACTCAAAAATAACCACATGCAATCACACCTAATAACAAATCAAACATAAACAGCCCCTATTTTGTCTCTACAACGCCTTTTTGATTTATTTTTGGATTCTTGTTCTTAGATGTGCTTATAGAGATGAGTTGAGAGATATTTTAGTATGAGAATAACAGAAAGTTTTAGAGATTTACTTACTTGTTTGAGAGACTAAATAATGGTGGACGACTATAGAAATTGGCTTCATGCAAGTTTGGTCTCCAAAGACTTTCCTTCTTGAACCATCCTTCTTTCTTCTTTTTTTTTTCTCTCCAAGACTTGAAGAATACTTAAGAGAACATAATTTGGTCCCTCTCTATCTATATTTCCAAAATTATGAAGGACAAGTGGGTGGGTTTGGTCTTGGTTTTATAGAAAAATTAGGTAGTGAAGCAAATATGAAAGTGTAAGCCATCTTTTGATTTTTCAAAATTTTCATTGGTTGCATGGGGTGACCATAGTCTTTTATTAATTGTGATTTTTATTAAATAATAGATTTTGCACATCCTATCTGTTTGAACTCCTCTAGACTTTATACATCGAAAATTTCTCTAGGGTTTCTACAATGTCACAGCTTCAACCGTTTGTTGCTACAACTGTAAACTTTTCTTTCTCTTCTTTTTTTTGTTACGGCTGCGACCTCCTTTAGTTACGCCTGCATTCTTTATGTTGATCCAGCATCGCAAATCATGCTCTAGAATCATTATTTGTTTTTGTTTAGCCTTACATTTAGTATGTTAGAAACAGAAACTATACAATATACCCCTTAGGATTTTTTATCATCTTTTGGTATGATTTTCATTCTTTTCTTTATGTATGATTCAGTTTGTTTTAGCACAACATATAAATGCAGCATGTTAGATACAGGAATCACATTGCATGACCCATAGGATCCTTCTCTCTTTAGACAGGGCTTTCCTTTTGTTTGTTTACTTTTTGTTTGAACTTTCCTTAACCATATGTTCTATGTATGTTATTTTTGAAAAAATTTAAATAAGAATAAAAAATAACAAAGTAGAAACCAACCTAACGGTTAGACGAAAAAGGCACCAACACCTTTCCTTTTCGTACTTTAGCCCCCGACTCTCTTTTTCTCTAATAACATTTAAATGACGTGGCCCACATTTTGTTTTCGTGGTTTTTTTTTTTAAATCAAGTAGCGACTTCGTTTTTCACATGTGTTTGGGTATCTTGAATTTTTCATTACAAAAGGAATATTTTCTTTTTAAAAAAAGGAATATCCAATACATCGTTTTCAAAACCAAATCCAAACACCCGCAACTTTACTGAATTTTTCTCCCTAGTTGTGAAGTTGACACCAATTAGAATAGTGCTGAGAATTGTTGTTACAGAAGATTTGTATCTTGAACAATTGGAAGTTAACACTGCGTTTTTTCACGGTGAATTAAAAGGAGACTTCTACATGGATCAACCTAAGAGGTTTGCAGTACAAGAAAAGAAAGACATGGTTTGCAAGATGAAGAAGAGCCTGTGCAGTCTGAAACAAGCTCCAAGACAATGATATAAGAAGTTTGACAACTTCATGCAGAGTACCGAGTTCACCAGATTAAAGGCAAATCATTGTTGCTATGTCAAGACCTTTGACAATTCCTATATCTTCCTATTGCTATATGTGGATAATATGTTAGTTCTAGGCCACGCATCGAGGAGATTAGCAACTTGAAGAAACAACTGTTAAAACAGTTTGCAATGAAAGATTTGGGAGCAGCTGAACAAATCTTTGGGATAAGAATTATCATAGACAAAGCTAAAGGAACCTTGAGACTTTCACAGGCTGAATATGTGAGGAAAGTACTAGGCAAGTTCAACATGGATGGTACCAAACCTGTAAGTACACCCTTAGCTTGCCACTTCATACTAACTAAGGATCAATCTTCGAATACAGAGCAGAAACAGAAACATGAGCACATGAGTAAGGTTCCATATGCATCAACTATTGGTAGCCTGATATATGTCATAATCTGTACAAGACCAAATATCGCACATGTAGTGAAAGTAGTCAGCAGGTACATGAGCAATCTAAGAAAACAACATTGGGATGTTGTCAAGTGAATTCTGAAGTATTTGAAGGGTACTACAAACATGTCTTTGTGTTTCATAAGGACACGGCTAAAGTTGCAAGGCAATGTGGATGCAAACTTAGCCGACGATATCGATAGTAGGAAGAGCACCACCAGATTTGTCTACACCCTGGGTGGCACAACAGTTAATTGGGCATCTAAGCTGCAGAAGATCGTTGCACTTTCTACCTCGGAGGCGGAGTATGTTGCTGTAATAGAGATTGGAAAGGAGATAATATGGTTATAGGGTCTCATGGAAAAGTTGGGTAAGAAAATTGACACATATACACCATTTAGTGACAGTCAAAACACTATTTTTCTTGCAGAAAACCCGACATTCCATTATAGGATGAAACACATATAGCTGAGGTATCCTTTTATATGCTCTTTACATGACAGTGGTAAGTTGAATCTTAAAAAGATTAGTTGAGCAAAAAATTCAATCGACATATTGACTAAAGGAGTCAGCATTGATAAACTGAAACTGTGCTCGGATTCAATTGGTCTTCAAGGATAGAAGACGGAAGATTTGAACACACATGCTTGATTGATTTTGTTAGTAGTTTTAAGGTGTTGGTGTTAATTTACAAATACCTCTAAGGGTTGAAGTGATTTTACTTCAAGTGAAAAATTATCAGAGAAATGTGAAAAAAAATTCAATTTTTTGATGGACAACTTGAGTGATGAAAAGACCGCTCGAGCGGTGAGTAACCTGCAGCAAGATATCGTGAACCCACCCAGACCGCTCAATGGACCACTTAAGCGGTCTGAGCGGGAAAAGCGCCTTTATGCCCTGCTAGGGTTGGAACATCCATTAGATTTTTTACTCTTTTTCTTAATTTTTGTACTCTCTCTCCTCAAGAACTTCATCCCTTGTATTCTTCCCGATAATATAGTGAAAGTGTGACTCCGTAAACATAAGCACAGCTTTTCGAATCACGTAAACTGTGTATTTTGTGCAATTCTCTTTTTTTCTCTTCTTCATGATATTCCATGTTTGTGTGTTCTTGAATTGATCTTGAACGAGATTAGTGATAGCTTTTTAATCCCTAACATGGAGCTGGTGGTTGCGGTGGTAACCACAATGCATGAGGATAATGAGAGTAGCTTTGTTGTTGTTATGCCCTAGGGAAGAAAACAGGAGTGATCTAGTGGACAGCTGAAGCTACTTGTATTAGTCCAAAAAGGGAACTTAGCGGCATGCATCTCAATTGATGACTTTTAGGCAGTGAAGAAAAATGTGAATAATTGGCATTCACTCCCCAAGACGCGGTTATGGTTTAATTTAAAGGACTAGCGTACCAATAATATCTAAATTTGATTAAAAGATAGCTGATCCTCAAACAAAATTACACGAGAATAATAACCAGAAAGCCACCCACGAAAGCCACCCAAGACCCATATGCTTTGAGATCCAGTGCTAGAGAACATGATACAAAGGCATGCTGTGAATCAGACAAAATTTTTAACTACATATATGCAAAATGAGTTCAGATTCCTCATAATATATATTTTTTAAAATTATTTCAAGAAAAATATATCAGCATTACGGGAAGGGTAAGACAGCGTTAAATAGACCGAATATGATAAAGAATATAGAGAATTCAGATAAGCATGTTATCTTAGACTTCGCTTCAATTTTCTTGCATGATGATCCAATAGACTGTATTCAAGCTTCTGTATTGCATTCCCTATTGCAGAAGGAGGAGACAAATATCACCCCACATTTGAACCATGATAATGATAATGGAAAACAACTTGTTGGGAAAGAGTTTAGTGGGGAAATAACCTCTGCAAGATCTCAGAAACATAAAATGAAGGGAGTGGAAGCTTGAGATGACAAGGGTGGTTAGTGGTCACTAATCTTTTTTCCCATTTTTCTCCTGTCCACCTTTCAAGAATTGCAAGAACCAATAAGCAGAAGATTTCAGGTGCCGAGAAAGCCCATTCTTGTAGTCCACATAAATCAAGCCAAAACGCTTGGTATATCCAAAACTCCACTCAAAGTTGTCCAGTAATGACCAGGCAAAATAGCCCCTCACATCTGTTCCATCCCTGTTCATATATGCCATAAACAGAAATAAATTTTTTTCCATTTTAGAATTAATCACTAACAATTCATCTCACATATATAATATGTTAGTACAAAAAGAAAACCCTGCAAGCACGGGTAGACTTTGACCCCACAACCAAAAAATTTGGAAATAAAATTATTGACAATTCGGTCATCTGATTGTAGTTTCTAACAATCATCAATGAAAGCCCCATATCTTAAGGCATAAAGGGACCTGGCAATTGTGTCACCATAGAGCATTTCATTAGTGAACCTGTCAGACATTTTCACCCCAAAAATGCCAAAACCCTCGGTGTAGTGGCATTATGAGGTTCTGAACTTCTCATGTTAAAAAGATAGAATTCAAAAAATAAAGCCATTGTTGATGCATGTGCATGACTTCAAAGAAACAAAATGGAATGTTGATGCATCTATAGTAACTTGGCATGATGAGATTCATGATTGGTTAGGATTGCTTTGATTCTGGAGAACAAAATCAAAGAAACAAACATTAACTTCACCGCATGAGCTAAGCAAGCATGACCAGGAAGTAGCAGTCGTAGACGCTATGAGAATATATTAGTATTATTATTGGGATATTTTTTCCATTATTAAGATTGTGAGAATATACTATTATTATTATTGGAATATTTACCCATTATTAGGATTTTTTCCATTATTAGGATTGTGAGAATATATTATTATTATTATTATTGGGATATTTACCCATTATTCGAATCTTGTTTCCTAATTAATTTTATTACCATTATTAGAGTTTTTTTATAACCTATATATATGATGAATCCCTTCATTATTATTCAAGTTTTTGTAATATAGCAATAATACTCTCAGCATTGTTATTATAGTATCAGAGCCAAACCATACAAACCCTAGCCGCCACCATGGCAAACTCTCGCCGCCGACGCCATTGCAAACCCTCACCACCGGCTGTTGCACTCGTACCTATGTCCCTCATTCTCAAAAACCCTAGCAATACAGTTTCGCAAACCCTCCTTGTTCGCATAATACAAATCGAAAACCCTAACCGACGACCTTAGTTGCCAAACCACCATTCGCCGACCGTCAACCCCTGTCAAACCCTTATTTGCCACCGCCGACCACCGACAAATCTTCCTTGAGATTCGGCAACCCACACCACACCTGTATCTCGTCTTCTCCTTTGTTCGCGCACTTCACGAACCTTGAAAATTATGGCCGATAACCTTCCCTAGTTCAGCACCATCGCCAACCACCAACAACCCTCGCCGAACATCTCTTTTATTATCTATTAGTCAGCTTTCTGATTCTGATTTTGACGTTGTGTTTTTTTTTTTCTGATTGTGTTGTTCAGAATCGGACGTCCAAGAAACAGGTTGAGAACGGACATAGAATTGGTGAGTTATATGTGTTGGAAAGTTTGGGTCTCCTATTGGATTCCTCTTTATATCAGCATTCCTCTTCTTTTTACCTTTGGCATTCTATGTTAGGTCATCTATCTAGTAAACGCCTAAAACAGTTAGCTCAGTCTGGTTGCTTGCGTAAAGTGTCTGCTAGTGACATTTCTGAATGCAGTAGTTGTAAACTTGCAAAAATGTCAGCACTACTATTTTCTCACAACACTTCGCTCTCTACATCTCCTTTCTCGTTCATACTGATGTGTGGGGTCCTTCTCCCATTGCAACAAAAAATGTCTCAACGTATTATGTCTTTCATTGATAATTATAGTCAGTTTTGTTGGGTGTATTTGATGTCCCACAAATTAAATTTCTTCCTCATTTATTGCACATTTCACTCTATGGTTCACACCCAATTTTTTACAACTATCAAGACCCTCCGTTCTGATTTGGGTGGAGAGTATTTTCTATCCAAATTCACTATTTTTTTAGCAGCATCTGGCACTACTCATCAACTTTTACGTTCCGACACTACCGCACAAAATGATAGAGTTAAAAGAAAACATCAACACAACCTTGACACAGCCTGCTCTATTCTTCTTTCTCATCTGTCCCTGCCACCTTTTGGGAAGAAACAATTCTTACTACAGTGTACTTTCTTAATCGCATGCCTACACCTTTTCTTTCTGACATTTCACCTTATGAAAAATTGATGAGTAACACTCCCAATTACTCTTTGTTACGTCTTTTTGGTTGTGTTTGCTTTGTCCTTCTTCCCAAAAGAAAGCGGAATAAACTTTTTGCTCGTTCCGCTTTTTATGTCTTCTTAGGTTATGGTATTCAACAAAAAGAATATCGGTGTTAAAATCTTATATCTAAATGTCTTTATTTCTGTCGTCATGTTATGCTTCTTGAGCGTCTTTCATATTTTACTCTATCATCCAAATATGCCCCTATTCCCAAAGAAGATCTAATTGTTATTGATCCTTTCCCGAATGATATGCCTTTCGATGAGTTTACTTGTACTCTAGACGTTTCTGACCTTCGTTCTCAGTCTCATCCTTCTGTTGTTTCGTCTCTCCCATTAGTCTATTCTCGTAAGCTGTCTCCCCCTACTCAACACATATCTACTAGTTCTGACACAACTTCCCCTGTCTCTGTGGATCCTGATCCCCCTGAATGGCGCTATCCTTTCCGTACTCATACTCCGCCAGTAAGACTTGATTTTTTTAATACTTGCTTTTCACCTTCTTATCGTGTTTTTTTATCTGATATTCATGCTTACTTTGAGCCCCAGTCCTATACAGAAGCTTATACTGATCCAAACTTATTCAATGCCATACAAAAGAATTAATTGCTCTTTAGAAAACTCGTACTTGGGATTTGATTTCACTACCTGCCGGTTAAAACCTTATTAGATGCAAGTGGGTTTACAAAGTTAAAACTCATTTTGATGGTTTTTTAGAGCGTTATAAGGCCAGATTAATTGTTAAGGGTTTTTCTCGGGAGTATGGCATTAATTATAAAGAAACTTTTGCACTCGTGGCTAAGATGACTACAGTTCATACTATGATTTCGGTTGCTTCTATTCGTCAATGGCCTCTTTTCCAGCTAGATGTCAAGAATGCATTTTTCAATTGGCATCTTAACAAGGAAGTTTGTATGAGCCCTCCTCCGAGCCTCCCTCATCCTCTTGATACTGCTTGTCTTCTTCAGCCTGTCCTTTATGGTTTGAAACAGTCCCCGCATGCCTGGTATGAACGTTTCTAGTCTACTATTACTCAGATTGGTTTCACTCCTAGTTCTCATGATTCTTTTTTTTTTTTTTTTCGCAACGCTCCTGCTGTGTTGGTTATTTTGTTAATATATGTGGATGATATGATCATCACTGGTTTGGATTGTGCTGTTATATCTTAAGTGAAACAATATCTGTTTTGTGCATTTGAGAAGAAAGATTTGGGTCATTCGCAATACTTTCTTTGTATAGAGGTTGCTTCTTTCCCCACAGGTTATCACTTATCTCAATCAAAATATGCAAATGAGGTGATCCATTGTGCTCGTCTCACTGATGACAAAATTGTGGACACTCCCATTGAGTTGCATGCTAAGTTCTCTTCTTCTGATTGCGTTCTTCTTAAGGATCTTACTGTCTTTCGAGAGCTGGTTGGGAGTCTGGTCAATCTTATTGTGACTCGTCTTGATATTGCGTATGTCGTTCATGTGCTGAGTCAATTTGTCTCTGCTCCTCGCTCCACTCATTGAGCAGCTCTGGTTCGCATTCTGCATTATGTTCGTGGTACTATTTCTCAAAGACTATTCTTGTCTTCGTCTTCATTATTGACTCTTTGAGCTTATGCTGATGCTAATTGGGTTGGTGATGTATCTGATCGCAAATCTATTACTAGCTTTTGTGTATTTCTTGGTGACTCTCTCATTTCCTGAAAAAGTAAAAAATTATCTATTATTGCTCGTTCTACCGCTGAAGCTGAATATTATGCCATAGCTCATATTACTGTTGAGATTGTTTGGCTCTGTTGGCTATTCTCTAATTTGGGTGTCTCTCCTCTCTCTTACTTCTCTCTATTGTGATAATAAGAGTGCGATCCAGATAGTCCATAACTTTGTCTTCCATGAACGTACAAAGCATATAGACATTGATTGTCACTTTATTCGTCAACATCTTCAGCTTGGTACTATTGATCTCTCCTTCATCTCCTCGTCATTGCAGCTTACTAATCTCTTCACCAATACTCACACTTTGACTAGTTTTCGGTTCTTAATTGACAAACTCTCACTGCTCACCGGGCTTACATCATGAGTTTGAGGGGGTTGTGAGAATATATTATTATTATTATTATTGGGATATTTTTCTATTATTAAGATTATGAGAATATACTATTATTATTAGTAGTATATTTATTCATTATTAGAATCTTGTTTCCTAATTAATCTTATTACCATTATTAGAGTTTTCTATAACCTATATATATATATATATGATGTAGTCCTTCATTATTATTGAAGCATTTGTAATATAGCAATAATATTTTCAGCTTTGTTATCACACAAAGCATGCATATCTTTAAAACAAAATGATATTGAGTAATGGTAACCCACTTAATTGCCTGAGCAACAGCCGCAAGGTAATCTTTATAGTAATGAACTCTCAATTTGTCATCTAGCATCTCATGGAGAGGGGAAATGCCATTTTCTTCATCATCCATACCTGCACATTGTCAAACTTTAAGAGTTTAGAAATGAAATACAGAAATAAATTATATAAATAAATATCATTGAGCCTTTACTGTCTCATGGATTAATTGACTAATGAAGAAGTTATTTTTTCATCATTAACCACATATCTTATAATAATTACATATTGACCATATTCCCACAAATATGCTACTACTTAAACAAAAGCAGCACTAGCTGTTTCTAATTTTTAAATGCCCTAGTTTTTTCTAATTTGAACACTTTCACAAATGAGGAAAGAGGTATGGCCAGGGACAAAGCTGGGATTCCAACTTCAGGAAGGCCAAGAAAGTGTCTAAAAAAATTACAACTAGTACTAAAAGCTATGTCTAATATACAAAAATAAGAAAATAACATCCATCCAATCTTAGTTAAGATATTTGATGATAACAAACAACAGAAAAACTAATTTTTAATACTTTTCAATTCGTTTAATTCAATCTTTTTGAATTTTGAGGCAACTTCCAAAATTCTGCAAATTTTCTTATACAAACACTTGCACAAATGAGAGCTCAAATGTAATGAATGGAAGCGGTACTTCTGAAGTAGCTTTAGAAATGTTTTCCAAACAAAAGATTCCTGTTACATTAAATGGGGAGTACCATAGGACCGCACTGCTGTAGAGCTAGTCATCTTATGTGCACAGAATGTGTTGAGATGTTAAAAAATAATATGTTCAGAAAATGGGTGTAACAGAAACATGGATGTCTAAATGAATGAGCCATCATTCGAGTTTGATTTAGAAAAAACATGCTCACAGATAGTTAAAAGTGGCACCAATTGAAGATAAAATGAGAAAAGTTGCTTCAGATAGTTAACTATGTGCAATAACTCATGTATCATCAACTAAAACATCAATTTGCAAGAGCGAGAAATTTGAGTTAAGGCTGCAAGAAAGGATATTGCTGCCTTAGTTAAATTCGGAAAAGACTTCGGGGTTGACAGGAACATGACAGCGTGCAGCCAACCCCAAATAACTAGGAATAAAGCATGTTCAGCTGAATTCAGTTAAAGAAGCACTTACACAAATGAG
>JAOTRH010458804.1:0-28994 GCA_034768845.1 Heliamphora exappendiculata | reverse complement strand
TATGGCATTAGCAACTGCTGAGATTATGTGGCTTCAGCAAATTTTGACAGAGTTACACTTTCCACTTAAAGGCTCTGCTAGACTCTGGGTTGATAATACATCTGCTATTTATATTGCCACAAATCCAGTCTTTCATGAACGAACGAAGCACATTGAAGTTGACTGCCACTTTATCCGTGATGAATATCAGAAAGGTGTTGTTACATTTGGTTCTATCCCTACAAGGGAACAGCTGGCTGATATTTTCACTAAATCTTTACCGGGTCCGCGTGTCTCCTATTTATGTAACAAGCTGGATTTGGTAGATATATATGCTCCAGCTTAAGGGGGGTGTTAATAGTTTATTATTATTATGTTATTATTATCCGGCGTGTATGGGTGTATGATTGTAATAGTGTTCTCTAAGTTTATTATAAATAAGAGCTCGCCTACCCATTAGGGTACGGCTTCCCATTATTCTTAACATCTTCTATCATCTCTACATGGATCACATTGTGAATAACCTCATATTCTACATTCAACCAAATCGCACACGCAATCCTGGTATCAAGTTTCTCACAATCGTCGTCAGTCATCTTCTCCAACTTCTTCACCTTGGAGACCTCTTGTTTGATTAACAAATCCTTCATGCGCCACTACTACAAGAATAAGTTGTTCTTCTCATTGAACTTCTCACTTTTATACTGTTATACAGTCGTGGGTATAACTCACCCCCAAAAACTAGCTATTGAAATGAGGGTACTCTCACGCTTATATACTGCAAATCACTTTTGTTTTCAATCGATGTGGGACTTCGCTTCACGCTCTCCCTCACACGCAACGTACTCACTCGACAGCAGCTGCCGCGTACGGGCCAGGGACACACACACCCTACCCATCCCTAATACTCCAACTCTAATACCATGTTATACGGTTTTGGATAGAACTCAACCCCAAAAGCTAACTATTAAGGTGAGGGCGCCCTCACACTTATATATTGTAAATTACTTTTGTATTCAGTCGATGTGGGACTTCACTTCACACATACTTGTTCATCATCTCTACTGTAAAGTTTGTAATCGAATGATTTAAGCCTTACCTCGAAACACATACCAATTGTTGTGCAACAAACATGATGGTTTCAATCTACACAAAACAATAGAGAATTATAAACATACACAAGAATACAAGAACGTACATGGATAGGCGAGGTGCAATGCTCACGGGAGGAGAATATCAAAATCTACTATGAACAATAAGAATTACAAGTCTCTCTCATTTTCTGACTTCTTTTTTTGCCTCTCTCAATATTCTCATAGGCGGTCTTATATTTATAAGCCTCCTTCAAAAAACCTTTAAAAAATGCTATAATTCGCACCTTTCAGGATGGCGCCGTTAGAACACCATATTGGCCCGTTCATACAGAACTCCACAGAACCAGCTCGGCGCCCACTGCCCGAAAGCGTTCGGACAGAAGTCACATTCATCTGGACAGAACTCTTAAGTGTGGGACAACGCTCAACAAAAAGTTTTCTAAAATAGTAACTTTTAATCATTTTAATGAAAGCACCATCTCTAAACGTGCATAGATCATTTTAATGAAAGCACCATCCCTAAAAGTGCATTACAGAATATAAATTGGAATGGGTATAAGAACTTTCAGCGACTCTAGTGATCCATTCCACGGATGAAAAAAAATTAACATGCCCATTATTATTGGCTATGAGGATAATTTCATCATATAAATAATAACAAGGTGCTGCACAAATCTAAATTCAATTACCTTAGAAGCTATTGCTACTGCTAACTATTGAGAAAAACCTATTAAATTTGTTCCTCTTATATTTATGATTTTTTTTTCTTCCGGTGATTTGGGAACCTGCCCCAAGCAAGGTCGCTTTGGTGCCCTCTGTCAAAGAATGAAGAAAATCCCTCCTGAGGGAAGGACCGCTCAATCGGTCTTTAGACCAATCGATTGGTTGAGAGCAACTCGCAGTTGTTTTGTGCAGACTGCAAAGAAATCGAGAATCAGTTTTGACCGATCGATCAAGTCTCCGATCAATCGGTCTGAGCGGGGAACGTACTATTATAGCTGCTAGGGTTGCAGCAGCCGCTGTTGTGTTATTCTTTTGTTGTTTCTTGAGTTTTCTATCCCAAGAACTTTTCTCCTCCTGTAACTTTCAACAATATAGTGGAAGTGTGTGATTCTGTGGATGTGGGCACGACTTGCCGAACCACATAAACTTTATGTGTGATCGTGTGATTCTCTCTTTCTTCCTTGTTTGTTTATTACTCCGTGGTTTGTGCATTATTGGTTGATCGTGGACGGAATTAGTGATCGCATTCTAATCTCCAGCAACTAGAATCAAAGCTCCTGGTTTGGAGGTTGAAGAACACACATGAAAGAAGAAGGAAGATCGACTAAAATACAGAAGTTCGACGGTTCGGACTTCGAGTATTGGAGGATACAAATAGAAGATTATCTGTACAGGAAGAAACTACACTTGCCGCTCTTGGGATCCAAACCGGAGGGCATGAAGGATGGGGAATGGGCTTTGCTTGACAGACAAGTGCTGAGAGTCATCAGATTGGCGTTGTCCTGGTTAGTGGCGCACAACGGAATCAAGGAGAAGACTACGGCAACCATGATGGTGGCGCTATCAAGCATGTATGAGAAGCCATCTGCAAATAATAAGGTACATCTAATGAAAAAATTATTCTATATTAAGATGGCTGAGAGTACACTAATTGCACAACATTTCAATGAGTTCAACACTATCACGAATCAATTATCTTCGGTGGAAATCAATTTTGATGATAAAGTCAGGGCTTTGATTGTGTGAGCCTCATTGTCAAACAGTTGGGAGGCAATGAGAACACAGTCATTCTGCTGGGAAAACCAAACTGAAGTGTGATGATGTCAAAGATCTGATATTAAGCGAGGAAGTTCGCAGGAGAGATTCGGGTGAAGTGTTCAGCTTTGGGTTCAATGCCGGTACGGCATTGATTGTTGAAGCACGGGGCAGAGGAACTAACAAAAATCATAACCGAGGCAGGTCAAAACCTAGAAGGGGCAGAAGCAAGTCCAGGTCGAGATGGCAGCCTGAATGCTGGGGTTGTAACGAGACAGGCCACATTAAGAAGAACTGTAGAGAGCAAAAGAAGCAGGCTGATGGTGAGTCAACTAATGTCGTGACAAAGAATGTGCAGGACGCCTTGCTTTTGTTAGTGGACAGTCCAATTTACTCCTGGGTATTGGATTCATAAGCATCCTTTCACACTACGGCGCACCGGGAAATTATTGAGAATTATGTCGCCGGTGATTTTGGCAAAGTATACTTGGCAGACGGGGAGGCATTGGATATCGTGGGTACAGGCGACATCAAAATTGGAGTGCCAAACGGGTCAGTATGAAAGATACATAAGGTACAGCATGTACCTAAACTTATGAGAAATTTGATATCTGTCGAGAAGTTAGATGCTGAAGTACATTCAGTAACATTTGTTGGTAGCACGTGGAAAGTCACCAAATGAGCTATGGTAGTGGCTCAGGGAATGAAGACGAGTACCCTGTACATGACCACAAGTACAACGGATACTGTAGCACTTGCGGATCGCAGGTCAGAGTCTCAGACACGAGTTTATGGCATCAGAGGCTGGGGCACATGAGTGAGAAATGGATAAAAATTTTGTAGTCAAAGGGCAAGTTGCCGGGGTTGAAGTTTGTGGAATTTGATTTATGTGAAGGTTGCATCTTTGGGAAGCATAGAAAGGTCAGCTTTTTGAAATGCGGCAAGACACCAAAGTCAGACAAGTCAGAATAGGTGCACACAGTAGTGACATCTCTTGAAGGCTCACGGCACTATGTTACATTTATTGATGACTCCAGCAGGAAGGTATGGGTTTACTTTCTAAAGAACAAGTCTGACGTATTTGAAATGTTCAAGAAGTGAAAAGCTTTGGTTGAGACTAAAATCAGTTCAAAGTTGAAGTGTCTGAGATCAAACACCGGTGGCAAGTATACAAACAGAAGATTTAGAGACTTCTGCGCAGCAAGTAGAATCAGATCGGAGAAAACTATTCCAGGAACGCCACAGCAGAATGGCGTGGCTGAGTGGATGAACAGGATGTTGAATGAGAGGACCAGAAGCATGAGATTGCATTTCGGGCTACCCGAATGTTTCTGGGCTGATGTAGTGAACACAGCAGCGTATCTTCTGTTGTCAGTACCTTTAGGTTTCAGAATTCCAGAGGAGATATGGAGCAGAAAAGAGGTAAACTTATCTTTTCTAAAAGTCTTTAGTTACATGTCATATGTTCATATTGATTCCGATGCTAGAAGTACGTTGCAACCAAAGTCCAAAGCCTGTTATTTTATTAGCTATGGTGATGACGAGTTCAGCTATCGGCTTTGGGATGATAAAAACTAAAAAATCAACAGAAGCAGAAATATGGTATTTAATGAACAGGTGTTGTTCAAGGATAGGTCAAATGTAAAGACAGACAGTGTAATGCCAAAGACGAAGAAATTCGAGTTCATTGACTTAGAAGTTATTTCCGAGAGAGCCGAACAGAATAGGAATGAGGAAGACAAGTACAATGTAAATCCACAGGTGGAGCACTGTACGCCAGTAACAGTAGTCAGAAGGTCTTTCAGGAGTATCAGACCGCCACAGCGATTTTCACCGTCCTTACTCTACATTCTGTTCACTGACGGTGGTGAGCTAGAGAATTATGCAAAGGTCTTGCAGACCGAGAGTTTAATGAAGTGGGAGTTAGCAATGAGAGACGAGATGGACTCCTTACTGACAAACCAGACATAGGAGTTAACAAGACTGCCAGCTAGAAAGAATGCTCTGCACAACAAATGGGTCTATATAGAGTGAAGAAAGAATATGACGACAGCAGGCGCTACAAGGCAAGATTAGTTATCAAAGAATTTCAGCAGAAGGAAGAAGTTGACTTCACTGAAATCATCTCCCCGGTCGTGAAGTTGGCAACAATCAGAACAGTTCTAAGAATTGTCGCGGCAGAAGACTTGTACCTTGAGCAATTGGACGTCAAAACTGCATTCCTTCACGGTGAATTGGAAGAAGACATATACATGCGCCAGCCTGAGGGGTTTGCAGTACCAAAAAAAAAAAAAGACATGGTTTGCAAA
Organism: Heliamphora exappendiculata; assembly: GCA_034768845.1. Classification (NCBI taxonomy): domain Eukaryota; kingdom Viridiplantae; phylum Streptophyta; class Magnoliopsida; order Ericales; family Sarraceniaceae; genus Heliamphora; species Heliamphora exappendiculata. The sequence goes on along the minus strand of JAOTRH010458804.1, from coordinate 23,854 downwards.
CTGAAAAGGAGTCTGTACAGTCTGAAATAGGCTTCAAGGCAGTGGTACAAAAAGTTTGATAACTTCATGCAGAGTACCGGGTTCACCAGGTTGGAGACAGATCATAGTTATTACGTCAGGAGCTTTAACAGTTCCTATATTATCCTGTTATTGTACGTGGATGATATGCTCGTTGCTGGGCGTGCATCGAGGAGATCAACAAGGTAAAGAAACAGCTGTCAAAGCAGTTTGCCATGAAGGATTTGGAGCTGTCAAGCAAATCCTTGAGATGAGGATCATCAATGACAGAGCTACAAGGACCCTGAGACTCTCACAGGAAGAGTATGTGAAGAAGGTACTGAACAGGTTCAACATGGACGGCGCAAAACCTATTAGTACGCCTTTAGCTAGCCACATCAGGCTAACTAGGGATTAGTCTCCGAAGACAAAGTAAGAGCAGGAGCACATGAGTAAAGTGTCTTATGCATCGGCTATCGATAGCTTGATATATGCTATTTTCTACACCAGACCAAATATCGCACATGTAGTGGGAGTGGTCAGTAAGTACATGAGTAGTCCAGGGAAGCAACATTGCGATGCTGTCAAGTGAATTTTAAGGTATTTGAAGGGTACTACAGACACGTCCTTGTGTTTCATAGGGACAAGGCTGAAGCTACAGGATTATATGGATGCTAATTTAGCCAGCGATATTAATAGTAGGAAGAGCACCACCAAGTTTGCCTACACTCTTGGTGGTGCAACAATGAGTTGAGCCTCAAAGCTGCAGAAGATCGTGGCACTTTCTACTATAGAGGCAGAGTATGTTGCTGTGACAGAGGCTGGAAAGGAGATGGTATGGTTACAGGGTCTCATGGAAGAGTTGGGTAAGAAAATTAACAGAGGTACGCTTTTCAGTGACAGTCAAAGTGCCATTTTTCTTGCCAAAAACCCGGCATTCCACTCTAGGACGAAGCACATACAGCTGAGGTATGATTTCATTCGTTTTTTGCTTGACAGTGGACAGTTAACTCTTAAGAAGATCAGTGGAGCGAAGAATCCAGCCGACATGCTGACTAAGGGGGTCAACATTGGTCTTCAGGGTTAGAAAACGGAAGATTGGGTCACACCGGTTTGATTAGTTACGTTGATGGTTTCAAGGCATTGGTGAATTTGTTAGGATATCTCAAGACTTTGAGTGAATTTACATCAAGTGAGAGATTGTCAGAGAATAAAGAAAATCCCTCATGAGAGAAGCACCGTTCGAACGGTCTTTAGACCGATCGATCAGTTGAGAGCAACTTGTTATTGTTTTGTGCAGACTGCAGAAAAATCGAGAATCAGTTTTAACTGATCAATTGGTCTCCGATCGATCAATCTGAAAGGGGAACGTACTGTTATAGCCGCTAAGGTTGCTGGAGCAGCCGCCGCTAAGGTTGCTGGAGCAGCCGCCGCTAAGGTTGCTGCAGCCGCCGCTGTTGTGTTATTATTCTTTTGTTATTTCTTGAGTTTTCTCTCCCAATAACTTTCCTCCTCCTATAACTTTCAACAATATAATGGAAATGTGTGATCTCGTGAACGTAAGCATGATTTGCCGAACCACATAAACATTGTGTACGATCGTGTGATTCTCTCTTTCTTCCTTCTTTGTTTATTATTCCGTTATTTGTGCGTTTTTGGTTAGTCGTGGGCGGGAATAGTAATTGCATTCTAATCCCCAGCATCCTCTTATGAGTATAAAAAGGCATTCTAGTCTTCTTTTGAGTTCTACATGGTAATATAGTGCACAAGATAAAAATTAAAAGATTTAACTTAGTTCTATGCCACTGACCAGATCAGAGTTTTGGAATATAATCTTGTATTACTATTTCCCAATTTTTAAAAAGTAAAGATCATAACAAACTCATGCAAAGAAAGCCCAACCAGCCAACGAAACGAACTAGTCAGAATTACTCACCACTTCTAATTCTGTAGCTTAAAAAGTTCACAAATCAATCTGCATCCACCCATCTTTTAATTAAAGATTAAAGAAAACCACCCCCAGCAGGGACAGATATACGATTTTAATTTTGGAGAGGCAAATTATTTTTATAAATTCTTAGGACATATATTAAATTGTCAAAACAAATCTTAGAGAGGTGAATCTATGTGATCTTAAAATATTCTGAACTAATACTACTATAATAGTGAGTTTTTTCAAAATTTGGGAGAGGTGTCGCCCTCACCACCGTCCCGTCCACCCCCGCCCGGGTCCGTCTATGACCCCCAGCATTTATCTATGACATTAGTAGAGTACAGTCTTGCAAGTAGTTTCCATGACTTTTGGACTTCAATCATACCATCAAACTTAGTTTCTAATTACCACGACGGAGATAAAGAAAAAAGATAAAATAAAAAAGGAAAAAAAGCTAGCCGTTTAGATGAAGGAATGACAGCAAATAGGCAAGTTGACTTTTCCGATTCAAACCTAAGAATCAATGAGATGAAGAAATTTTACTTGACCCATATATATACACAACTAATATTAATACATACAAATAAAATAAAAGCACTCGGACCAATTGAAGTTTCAATCAAGATTGATAATGGAAACCCAAAAGAGATGATCCCGCTGAAACGTTAAGAAGAAAACGTTGTCATAGGCTGATTAACATGTATCCGCATATATATATATATATATAAGAGAGAGAGAGAGAGAGAGAGAGAGATGTTTACATGATAATCGCGGGGACGAACGATTGGGAAGAGACTGAGAATGCGCTGGAATTCGAACTCATCCATTTGGCAACTGCTGCTGCCTCCGATTGCTCTCTCTCTCTCTCTCTCTCTCTCTCTCTCTCAAAGGTCTAACCTTCTCTTTCCTTTATTATTTGCTAATCTGTTGCTGTGATGATTTGAACGAAGAGGCCGTCATTCTCAAGTTTTGAGCAAACACACGTCCCCAAACCCAAAATATAAGTGCTGGTGATTTGTTTATTTTCATATTAATAAATAAGTTAAATTTTATTTAAGACAGTAATTTATAATTTATTTATTTATTTATTTATAAATTAATTATTTAAATAAATTTATTTTTTTATTTTTAATTTATTTAATTATCTAAACGACGTAATTTATTTTTTGATTTATAAGTCAATAAGTAAATAAACAAAATTACTCAAACGGAGCCATAATAAATAAACTAACGACTTACGCCGCAAATCTAATTAATTTAAAATATTTAAAAAATATTAATTTATTTAAAATTGTAAAATTAAAATTCAAAATTTATATAACTATTAATTCATTTAATGTTAATAAAAATAAATGATAATCTTATATATATTTCGAGTATTTTACAATATCTTGTCAAGACCTTTGACCAAAAACATCATATATAAATCATCTTTAAGAGAAATAATTGAAATTCAAATCATCAAAGCATTTTACTATTTAGATTAGGCAAACAAACAAATAACCTGTTAGGTTGATTTTAATTGAAGAAAATGAAATAGAATATCAAATACTAAATTCACCAACTTCAAATTCAAAAACTTGTAATTGTTAATATATAATAATTCTAATTTAAATTCTCTTTTTTTTTTTTTAAGGCTTAAGTATACAGAGTTAAATTATAAAATTAATCAGTAATTATTATTTTTTATTAACAAAAAATGTATTATTTTTATTTTTTGAATAAAACATATTTTTAATAACAAAAAACAATAATCGATGATTAATTTTATAATTTTACCCTGTTGTTATTTAAAAAGGAGAAAATCAAAAGAATAAAATAACATACCATATTTTAAAATAATTACATTTAAAAACAAAGAAGCAATTGGTTATGAAAATAAAAGCAAAAAAAAAAAAGGAAAGAAAAGAAGGAAAAACTGGTTAAAAACTGTTTTCGAAAATAAGAAAAACTCTATTCGAAAATAAAAGAAATTCATTTTGGGAAAACTCCACCCATTTACGAACCACGCCACACCCACCTCTAATTACTTCAATTTTTATACTTGTTTGTCTATATTTGTTCTTCAACATCAAAAGAAAAAACTGGTTCAACAGGTTCAACGCACACCCATAAGAAATTCATTTTGAAAAAACTTCACCCTTTTACAAATCACGCCACACCCACCTCTAATTACTGCAATTTTTATACTTGCTTGCCTACATTTGTTCTTCAACACCAAAAGAGAAAACTGGTTCAACAGGTTGAAAAGTGTCTTAGAAAATAAGAACAACACTATTCAAAAATAAGAAATGGTGGTCATTTACAGGTTCAAAGCACGCCCATAGTTGTAAATGCATATATATATATATATCTCTCTCATATAGAGAGAGAGAGAGAGAGGGGGGGGAAGAGAATTTATAGTGAACGGCGGTAGCGTCAAAACTTATAGTTAATGGCAGTACTTGAGACATCGGCGACGGAGACATGAGACACCAGCGACGTAGGCGGTAGCGTCAGACACCGACAATGGAGAGGCTGTGAAAGAGGGTTGCGGCAATGGAGGAGGCAATGGCTGAGGCCGAGGCGGTTGCGTTGTCAAGGGTTGCGACATAGTGAGGGGTGGAGAACGGCTGCAACAAAGAGACTGTGAGAGACGGCGATGGCGATGGCGGAGATAATGTCTTAGGCCGAGGCGGTGGCATAGGAGCTGAAAGAAGTGAGAAACAGAGAAATTAAAGTGCAAAATGGGAACTGGTGAGTAAATATAATATGAGATTTCTCTCTCTTTCTCTATGTGTGTGTGTGAATTGGAATTCTACAACAATGGTTTATTACTGAGAACAGGGTAACCGCTGATGATTGAGAGAATATTGGGGAGGGAGCAATTGAGAAACAGTTTTGGATTTTTTTACCATTCACAGTTATTTTGCAAGTTTTATAATTCACAGTCAATTGGTAGAATATAAAGGGTAAATTAAGAAGTGAAAATTCCGGCTGGCTTCATTGAGGGTTTGCTTTTAAGGATAGTATAGATAAAAAGGTTTTTCTCCGTTCCCTTTTTAGGGTGTGTTTGAAAGATGGTGGTTTTTCAATAAAAACGTCTTTTGCGTTCCTTTATTTTTGGGTAATTTTATTTTTGAAAAATTGATCTTAGGTTCTTAAAGTAGCGTCAATTTTATTTTTCATCTAGTAAAAAAAATTTTCACACACAAGGTCCATGCAGCAATAAGTTCATCATTCATAAGTCCTGTATTTGACACGAGTAAGTTTTCTTGATGAAAACACCTTTATTTTGTTAAGATTTGCTTAGATTCGGAATGTATTTGAATTTGAAAAGTGATATTGTGATCCCCTTACAAATTCGCACGCAAAGCAACTCAAGTTTGGGATTTCTCATTGCGAACTCATGCGATCTCATTGCGATCTCATTGGTTTGTGTTTTTGTGATCTGTGTTTGGATTTATTATTGCGATCTTTGTTTCGATTTTAGCTCGAAAACTAGTTTGTGTTGTGCGATATTTGGTTCGATTTGTTATTACAAAATCTATTTCAATTTCTCATTGCGATCATTGTGTCGACATTTGTGGTCCTGTTTTGTGATATTCGTTTGAAAATTATAAATGATTCTCTTATGCTTTTTTACAAATATGGAATGTATACGAGTGTTGTAAAAGTAAAATCAGGTTTTTGTTTGATGATATATTGGATTGTGTTTGTAGAAAGTGGAAGAACCTAAAACGTGGAAAAAAATTTCTTACATACTCGTTGTTTGATCATTTTAATTGTATGCTTGTTGATGATGATGATTGTGAGAATATGGTGTCGCTTGTTGGCCATCTTGGTGTTGATCATGTGGATGTTTCTGTGAGTGATGAGAGCTGTGTGTCTGATAGCACTAGTAATCAAGAACGAGTTGGTATTAAAGATAGTTCTAGTAGATGTTCTGATGGCACTAGTAATCAAGAAGGAGTTATTATTGAAAGTAATTACAGTAGGGTTCTGATGTTGTTAATGTTGTTAATGTTGTTGATGTTGATTCTTTTGAAAAAATTTGTCATCACCAAGAGACTTTACTGTTGTCATCTAGTTGGGCTGGATTAATTAGTCATGTTGGGCAGTGTTTTAAGGGTGGAGTTAATGAATTTAGGAGTTGTTTGGCAAAATATGCTATTGAGGTTGAGTTTTCATATGATCTTTTGAAAAATGATAAAAGTAGAGTAACTGCAACTTGTTGCTTGAGGGAATCTACCGGTTGTAAATGATTTGTTCATTCAACTTTGGATAGATCGAATGACTTCTTTTATATTAGGAGTTTGGATAATGAGCATAATTGTGGTGGAACATTTCGTATTTCTATAAGTAAGTGCGTGAGTTCGAATTTGGTTGCTAGTGTAATTATTAATCAGGTTCGTGATAAGCCATTAACGAAATCAATTGATATTGTTGAATTCTTTACACAACAGAATGGTCTTACAATATCTTATCATCATGCTTGGTTGGGTGTTGAGAAGGCAAGAATTCAGTTGTACATGGATTATTCATTGTCATTTAATCAGCTCTGCTGGTATGTTGAGGCAGTATTAAGTTCAAACTCTAGAAGTGTGGTTAAGATTGAGTGTGATGAGCTTACAAAACGGTTCAGAAGATTGTTTGTGGCATTTGGTGCTTGTATCAATGGTTTCAATCACGGTCGGCTTTTGTTGTCTCTTGACGGGACATTTTTAGACTTGCTTGTTGCTACAGGGAAGGATGCTAATCAAGGTTTGGACTATCACTTTACCAGAATAGATAAATTTATATATTAATGAGTTATTCCTATTATAGTGCAACAAATAAAGTTATATGTTCACGATATTGTGCTTGTTATATTGGACAGATAAATTTATCTGTTAAATAGGAATGCACATAATGGAACAGATAAAAATATATCTGTGTTTGCTATAATAAAATAGAAAAATTTATCTGTTCACATTGGTGTGTTTGTTATACTGGACAAATAAATTTATCTGTTGAATATATTGTGTTTTTTATAATGCACAGATAAATTTATCTATTAGTGCATGAATTTTTACATGTTTATAATATAAGTCAGATAAATTTATCTGTTCATACATAAAATTTTACGTGTTTTTAAAATAAGACAGTCAAATTTATATGTGATCATTTTACGTGATTTAAGTGACACAGATAAATTTATCTATATGTTTTATACTTACTTTAAAACGTACAGATACATTTATTTATAATCTTTAAAAATATTGTCGACAGTACAGATAAATTTATTTGTTAAGAATATTTTGTTTAATACTTATACATGCTTTTTGTTGTTGTTGTAGGTTTGTTTCCTTTGGCATTTGATATGGTTGATGCTGAGAATGAAGACAATTGGATTTAGTTTTTAACTATATTATCTAGGATTTTATGTGGTCGTTCAATAACGTTTATAAGTGATCGGTATGCTGCACTAGCTCAGCATATTCCTAGGTTATTTAGTAATGGATATCATGCATACTGTTTACAACATTTGAAAGTGAATTTGAGGGATAGATATTCAGGACGTTTATCTAATTCATTTCAAGAACATATGATGTATTTGTTTTCAGATTGTCCATATGCTCCTTCAATTCAAGATTTTCAAGAGAAGTTGAAATTTTTTTAGAAGAGGGAGGTAGTAAAACTCATGGCTTTATTTGTAATTTGTCATTTGAGAATTGGAGCAATGCATTTTTTAAAGATAATCGTTATGATGAGATGTGTTCAAATACTTCAGAATCTTTTAATAATTGGATTAGTGATGCTCGTCACTTCCCAATTATAAAATTAGTTGATAAAATAAATTTTCAAATTATTAAACAAATGTGTGATAGGAAAGAAATTTCAAATGATTGAAAATCCATTGTCTGCCCTGATATGGATAAAAAATTGATTGATGCATTTAACAAAGGTAAGACTTGGACAATTAGTTCTTCTAATTCATCTGTGTTTGAGGTTCATTCATTTTTTTCGGTGGTGGTTGACATTAATAAGAGAACTTGTAATTGTTCTCGGTGGCAGGTTAATGGATTTTCATGTTTCCATGTTGTGATAACTATTCAAAAGAGTGAAAAAGATATTATTTTATATATTGGCCCGTTGTTTACTATAAAAGCATTTCAGTTATCATGCAAGGAATGTATATACCTAATTCCAACAGTTTGCATTCCTGATTTTGAAAAAGAATCTGTTGGTATTCTGTCTCCTTTGACTAGGAGGCCACCTAGAAGACCTAAGATTCAAATATTTGTCCAAGAGGCAAAAGTATTAAGAAAGTAAGAAATGAAAGGTGTGAAAAGTTGGGAAAGCACACAATCGGAAGACTTGCAAGAAGCCAATTTGAATGTTGATTTTTTTTCATTTGATTTTTAGTTTGTATGGCAGGAAAAGCTGTAACACTTGATTTTTATTAAAAATTAAATTTTTTTTGGTAATTAATTGTAACATAAAAGAAAAAAAAATATACATGTTTTCAAGGGGCATACCCCGGGTAGTTACATCACTTACCAACTTAACAAAAAAATAACATTAACAACATAACTCACATACCCCCGCTTGGCGGCGGGAAAATTTATCTAATAAAGTATATCCCACGCACAACCCGCATGGATGGGAAATAGACACAAAAAAATGGTAAAACCAATCCAACAAAAGAACTGGTTGTCCAACACTAATAAGCACAAAAATCCTGCTAAGCTCGGCTCCTCAAAAGCTACAAACCTCAGGCAGGAGAAGACATACTCTCCTCAGAAGTCTTGCAAAAGATCATCTATAAACTGAGAGAAAATCCCCAGCCAAATAGAGGCTCTGACAATAGAACCACCAAGGAGCAAAACACAGGACCAAAGAACAACCGAAAGGACACCATCAAAAGTCAATGAGCAAGGTACCAGAGAAAGATGGGCCCCTAGCCAGCCAAAAGAAACAACGACAGATCAGCCCCCGAAAACTCCAGCTTAAATCCTGCCAAAACAAATTACCAACCTACCCTGCACACAGGGTCGCCAAACATAAGCGGCAGGAGACCCCTACAAGTCAGCAATAAGTTATAGGCAAAATAGCCCCAGAGAATTCGGCTAAGAGAAAACCTAGGCCATCTCAAAGGAAACTCTACCACCGGATCCAGACGAAGCAGACCATTAGCTAGAACCCCACTCAAAGAACCACCAAAAGATCTCCACCATAGGTACCCAGCTAGAAGTGCAGACAGATCCTCATCCAAACCAAAGTAACCTCAGCTCCTCAATAGGCAACACACTCCCCGGAGGCAAGGGAGAAAGGATAGGAGATAAGAAAGCTCGAGCAAGAAAGAACAAAAATGACCTTCCAACGGGAGGTACAAAGGAATCGTCCAAAGAGACCTTAATTCAGAGGTACCCATCATTGGAAAACACCACCATCCGAAAGTAACAGCCGAACCCATGACTTACCAGAGTAAGCACAACATCACAAATAAGCAACGTTCTCCTGAGTGATAAGGGAACGCTCTCCTGGAGTGCAATGAGGGAAAGATAAACACCGAGCTCACAACGGAAAGACGATAAGAAGGTCTAAACACACGACAATACATGGCTCCCCAAAACTCCTCTATGGCCCAAACAAAGAACTACAATATAGCTGAGAAGACGTCACAACCCTGACAGCTCATGAGGTCAGAGAAAGCTGGTTCTCAAACCACAGTGCTAAGCCGCATGAGAAGGGCCAGCCCCAAGGAAACCTCAGCTCGAAATCAAAAGGCCAACACCTAACCAAAACCACCATCGGGCCCACCTCCACACCCTAGCCAACGTAGCCTAGAAAGCTGAGGAAATGAGCATCTCCCAGACCATATGATAGCACTACTAATGAAGCCACTAAGGACCATCATAAACATAAGTTATCTTATCTGAACATAGGAGCCAACTTCTAGAGCTAAAACTGTAATCAATAAAACAATCATTGAGAAACACCATCATTCGAAAGTAGCAGCCGAGTCCATGACCTACCAAAGAAGCTCAGCATCACAGATAACCCACGTTCTCCTCAGTGAGAAGGGAACACTCTCCTGGAGCGAAAGAGGGAAAATAGACACCAAGCTCACAATGGAAAGGCAATAGAGAAGGCCAAACAAATGGCCTACATGGGCCCCCAAAATACCTCTAAAGCCCTACCAAAGAACTGCACTATGGATGAGAAGGTCTCAAAACCTACGCGACTCAGGAGGTCGGAGAAAACTGGGTCACAAACCACGGCACTAAGACGCATGAGACAGGACAGCCCTGAGGGAATCCTCAGCTCGGAAACAGAAAAGCCAGCACCATACCAAATTCGCCATCGGACCCATCCCCTCACCCAAGCCAACGTAGCCTAAGCAGATGAGAAAGGAGAACCTCCCAAGCCAGATAACAGTTTTAACAATAGGAATCACCAAGGACCATCATAATCATAATTAACCCCGAATAACAATAATCACAATTAATCCCTTCAAACTTCATTTTCTAACCAGCCATTTTGATTAAAATAATAATAATATCACAATTCCCAATTTCGCAGCCACCAGGTCATTATCCACAATCTCAAGTGCGGTTCCACTACAAACCCAAATTTCGGAGAACCCAAAAAATCATGGGACCCACTGAACCTTATAATTTAGCTTTCCTTGATTTATCTTTTTTCCATTGGAATATTCACCAACAAAGGGGTTGTTGCTGACTGAGGGTCCCACAACACAATCCTAGTACATCTCTGAAACGCAACCAGCGAGATCCCACCATCCCAAACCTGAGCGGGACCCACAACTAAATAAATTATTCTGTAAGCGAAAATTGCCCACGGTTTCTGCATAAACAACCAAAATGAGAAAACCGCCCACGATTTCTGTAGAAATTGCTGCCAAAAGTGTAACAGTAGAAACATGCCACTCTGACCCATCCACTAGACTAAAGTAGCTGGCTCTTTCCCACGTGCAACAAAGCGCGTACCCCAAAACCTTCATCTTCATCCTCAGGAAAAAAGTTGTGATGAACAATGACAGGTTGCAACCGTGACTTTAATCGAATTGGTATATTCAGGGTTTCAAGCATCCCATCTAGCGTATCACCAGGAAATGCCTCGTTTTTCACCATTTTCGCTTTTAAGTGATAGACTGTGGCGTATCTTCTCATATCGGCGTCGTCGTCGGCAGCCACCACGGTGGATGACTGGGTATTGAACTGGGGGTACAACCTCAGCAACCGCACCGCCGCCTGATCTCCGCCGACCACCACCCGTTTCATTTGAACCGACTTCCATGGCAAAACCTTGAATCGCATCTCAACCCCAACAAAATGCATCAAGTTATACAATATATGTATAACCAAAATCAGCAGAAACCCAAAAAAACCTAGCTTCAGTAAGGTGTCAAAATACCCTAACCGATATCACTTTCAGTAACCTAAACAGCCACTGAAAAAAAAGATAATCTTCAAAAAACAACTACATAAACAACTATAGCTGATCCGAAAGTGCTATACCAAAAAATAATCCATGTAAAGCCAACCGTCCGAACTGGAAATGCAACAAAAAAAACCCATATCTTCCATTACTGGGAAGAGTTAATCTAACCTGAAGCTTTTTCAATTTGGGCTGCTTCACACAGATGTAAGCCATCATCCAGATGTAAAACGTCAAAACACAGAAAAATCGTAAGCAAGATCCAACGCCAAAGCTCCATAGCACACTCAGATTTATCCCACCATTGCCGTGGGTGTAATCAAAAGGCAACTTAGAACGTGAGAGCACCATTGACGCCTTGGAGAGAGCTTTCTCTAGAAAAAGAAGCTCTCCCCCGCTTACTGCTATTATATAAAAAATAATAAAATAAAATAAAATAAAATTTTGTGTGTTGATGACTTGTGCGATTAAATTTGCTAACTATTGATTTCAAAGTATGCACGTTACTACAGATAAATATATCTGTTATTGAGTCGTGCCTTTGTATAATGTAACAGATAAATTTATCTGTTAATGATATGTGCCTTATTTGTTTCTTTTCACAATAATACAGATAAATTTATCTGTTACTTACTTTTGCTTTTTTTATAAGCTAACAGGAAAATTTATCTATTAGAGAGTTTTTTTTTCTTCATCAATTTTGTTTAACTTAACAAATAAATTTATTTGTTAAGAATTTGGTCGTGTTGATACTTTATCATAATAGTACAGATAAATTTATCTGTTATTGACACGTGCTTTTGTATAATCTAACAGATAAATTTATTTATTAATGATATATTCATTATTTGTTTCTTTTCACAATAGTACAGATAAATTTATCTGTTATTTACTTGTATTTTTTTATAAGCAACAGATAAATTTATCTGTTAGAGAGTTCTTTTGTCTTTATCAATTTTGTTTAATTTAACAGATAAATTTATCTATTAAGGATTTAGGCGTTATTGATGCTTTATCATAATAGTATAGATACATTTATCTGTTATTGACTCGTGCCTTTAGTGACTTGTGCCTTTGTATAATGTAACAGATAAATTTATCTATTAATAATATGTGTTTTACTTGTTCATTTTCACAATAATACAGATAAATTTATCTGTTACTTATTAGTACTTTTTTATAAGCTAATAAATAAATTTATCTGTTAGAGAGTTCTTTTGTCTTCATCAATTTTATTTAACTTAACAGATAAATTTATCTGTTAAGGATTTAGCCGTTGTTGATACTTTATCATAATAGTACAAATAAATTTATATGTTATTGACTTGTACTTTTATTTACTCGTGCCTTTATATAAGCTAACAGATAAATTTATCTGTTAAAGAGTTCTTTTATCTTCATCAATTTTGTTTAACTTAACAAATAAATTTAACTATTAAGGATTTGTGCATTGTTGATACTTTATCATAATAGTACAGATACATTTATCTGTTATTGACTCGTGCCTTTGTATAATATAACAGATAAATTTATCTATTAATAATATGTGCTTTACTTGTTTCTTTTCACAAGTGTACAAAAAAACTTATTTGTTGCTTGTGTTTTTTTATAAGCTAATAGATAAAGTTATCTCTTAAAGAGTTCTTTTGTCTTCATCAATTTTGTTTAACTTAATAGATAAATTTATCTGTTAAGGATTTGGTCGTTGTTGATGCTTTATCATAATAGTACAGATAAATTTATCTGTTGTTGACTTGTGCCTTTATTGACTTGTGCTTTTGTATAATCTAACAGATAAATTTATCTGTTAATTATATGTGTCTTGCTTATTTTTTTTCACATTAGTATAGATAAATTTATCTGTTATTACTTGTGCTTTTTCATAAGCTAGCAGATAAATTTATTTGTTAGAGAGTTCTTTTATCATTATCAATTTTGTCTAACTTAACAGATAAATTTATCTGTTAAGAATTTGGGCGTTTTTGATACTTTATCATAATAGTACAGATAAATTTATCTGTTATTGACTCGTGACTTTGTATAAATTAATAGATAAATTTATTTGTTAATGATTTGTGCCTTGCTTGTTAGTTTTCACAATAGTACAGATAAACTTATCTGTTATTTACTTGTGTTTTTTTATAAGCTAACAAATAAAGTTATCTATTAGAGAGTTCTTTTGTGTTCATCAATTGTGTTTTTTTATAAGCTAATAGATAAATTTATCTGTTATTGACTCGTGCATTTGTATAATTTAACAGATAAATTTATCTGTTAATAATTTGTACCTTACTTTTTTTTTCACAATAATACAAATAAATTTATCTGTTATTTACTTGTAATTTTTTATAAATTAATAGATAAATTTATCTGTTAAATAGTTATTTTTGTTTTCATCAATTTTGACTTATCAGTTGCTCTTATATATTAAGATTTATAATTTTATCTGAGAAACATTGTGCATATAAAATATAACAAAGACGATATTGCATTAAGTATTTACACCAAAAAACAATGTATTTACATAAAAAAATATTACAAATAAGAATTTTAACATTAATCAAGTGTTTTGTTTTTGTTCTTCAATGAATGGCTTCAAGAAAAGTTTCTGATTGTATGCTTCCAAACTCTATAACCTTCTTGGATCATTAAGGAATTTATGTAGTAGTTCAGCTCTAACAGCTCTCGTTGTTTTCATAAGCAGATATTTGTCAGCAGGAAGAGATATTTGTTATCCTTCATAACAATCCTTCATTAGATAATAAGACAATTATGCCACAATTAATCCTACAAAATTTAAAAGTTGATAAATTTAAGAGATAAAATAGATAATATTGTAACTAAACAAATGAAATAAATAAGCTTACGATCCAGATCTCTGTTGTGAAGTATCTTCACTTGATATAATTGGTGTATCAAAATTTTGTTTTTGAAAAATACTTTAGACAGAAGATAATTTAAAATTTGGCATATCATTTTGCTCTTTGTATTACTCATAAAAGCTTCAACATATGTTTTTTCTTTAATGACAAAAAAATCATATATTAGTTATGTTCTTGTTTATAGTAATTTATTTTCAATTGTAATTATAATGTAAATTAATTACTTACTACAAGAAAAGCATCTTCTAAGAATTGGTCTTCAATATCTTTCCTTGTCTTCAATGAGTTATAGTGGAACTAAGGACCTTTTTCAATATAAAAAACAAGTAGTGTCCAATGATATGGCTGGCTTGTTGAATGGTTCCCATTGGAATTCATTTGAAAAATAAGAAAACTGCATTGTTGAATGCAAAAGATAAATTGGTGGGTGAAATTAATAGACAAATAACATTAATTAAACAAACAAATATATTTGTTTATATAGTTATTTAAAAGAACAAATAAATTTATCTGTTCACTACCTACACCCATTATAAACTGAACAGATAAATTTATCCGTTAAATTTATCTGTTTCAATGGGACAGTTAAATTTATTTGACCCCATACTTTCATAGTTTGATTACTGGAACAGATAAATTTATCTGTGAACAACATGTCTATTACTTTTTGACAAATAAATTTATTTGTTAATAAAATGAGCTTATAATAATAGAAGAGATAACAAGATACCTGTATTGATCATCAACTGTTAAAAGGTAATTGTCAATCTTATGGGATCTTATTGTGTTTTCCTTCTATTTGATCAACGATTATTGAATAGTAATGATAAAATTAGTATTAATGCAAGTAATTATTGTTATGTCATGATAATTATGTAAATATTTTATTTATCCAGACTAAACACGTGAAGATTAGGCATTTATTTCCCACTTTTCCACTTCTTTCTTGCTCCTTAGCTAGCAGATAAAAATATCCATCAATAACCTGTATATAGATTGCTAGTTGTTTAAGCAATGTAAAAAATAAATACTAACAGATAAATTTATCTATTAACGAGTTCCTTTGTCTTCATAACTTATACTTGCTTTAAAAGATAAATTTATCTATCAATGGATTATGCCATTGTATAACTTAACAGATAAATTTATCTGTTAATATCTTGTACTTTTGTATAATTCAACATATAAATTTATCTGTTAATTATACGTATTTTTGCATAATCTAATAGATAAATTTATATGTCAATGTGTTTATTTGTCTTTATAACTTATACTTATTTTAACAGATAAATTTATTTGTTAGTAGTTTGTGTTTTTATATTACCTAACAGATAAATTTATCTGTACCTTTTCAACTTGATTTCAATAGTACAGATAAATTTATCTGTGTACTTTTTACACGCTGTTAACGATACAGATAAATTTATCTGTTAATATCTTGTGCTTTGTATAATCTAATAGATAAATTTATCTGTTAATTATATATGCTTTTGTTTAATGTGATAGATAAATTTATTTGTTATTTACTTGTGCTTTTGTATAACGTGACAGATAAATTTATTTGTTAATTTTATATCCTTTGTGATAACGAGTTTCTTTCTCTTCATCACTTGTGCTTGTTTTAACAGATTAATTTATCTGTTAAGGATATGCGAATTGCTTATGTTGGGGTAAATAAATTTATTTGTCTTAACATATAAGTACAATGAATAAGTCAACAATTAACAGATAAATTTATTTGTTAGAAAGTCAAGAAACTTATATTGTTTGAGCAATATTCTTCTTTCATCATTTTCACGCATTCATCAAGGGTTATTCTTCCGTAATCTTTATCAGAATCCCACACTTGAGCTCTGAAATTTCACATAACAGTATAATTTAGTATCAAATTTAGTTTTACATATAACTTAGTAAAACTACTTTTTACATATTCAAATCATCATTCCTTTGCAAAAATGAGGTTCATTTTTTGTTTATCTTCTTCAGTTAGCAGTAATGTGACAGGAAAACTCTTTAGAAAGTTAAGCTTTTTTTAGTTTTTTTGCTGCTTTAACAATCTTCTTTGAAGGAACATGTTCTTCCACCTAGATTAGGATCGGATTGGGTTTTTGGGTTTGGACTGGATTGGTTTGTTGGGTTTAGACTGAATTTGGATTGGGTTGTTGGACTGGTTGTTGGGTTTGTGCTTGTTGTTGGTCTCCATTTTTTTTGTATTTCTCTTCCTTCCCCTTCTCAATTGATACTGGAATTCGGGGAGCTTTTTGTCTGTCATTTTCTTTATCTTGATTCTTGCAACTATAGAAGATGGAGTTGCTTCAACTTTTTTTTTGCTTGTTCTTTCTCTTGCTTAAGAGCTTCTTTTGCTTGTTTTGTTGCCTCAATCAATTATTCTTTGTCTTGCTCAAGAGTTTTCACTATTTTTTTTAACTTCTCAATTTTTGGTTGCTCTGAAACATTTTGTGCAATTTCATGCACTGAAATCTCTACCATTTGGTCAACCAATCTCTACCATAAGCATGCGAGCACGTAGTCACATAGGTTAATGCTAAATAAACTCCACATACTAAGGAGAATCGACAAGAATGACATGTTAATTTGGATAACCTACTCAGATTCTCTGCTAGAAATCACGTCAACTAAACGCGTTTCTAACTTGGCTTCCAAATTTGTTAATCCAAATGCCTAAAGGCAAGACTAATCAATCATAAGGTTCAACTCACATGCTCACATATACATAACATTCACATATACCCCGCATGCTAACACGTTCATGTTATCAAAATATCTAAACATATGCAATCACGCACACGCAATCAACCTCACAAGGTGAAGCACCATCTTTCCATGACTCTTAGGTATTCGAACTCAGAGCTCTGATACCATTCTGTCATGCTCCAAACTTCAGGTCACATGAAATGCCCCTAAACAACCATATAAAACACTCAACTCGATGTTTACTCAAAATTAAAGCATGCATGCATTTAATATATCCGCCATAAAGGCTTACATTACACGGCTCTAACACCATAAAACATGTAAACATACATGATCAAAAGAGCAAAAAGGAAGACTATCTATCTTTCGCCTCAACTGGCAACCCCGAATCAACCCACACGGTCGTTACCTGAAAAATATTTCAAATTCCACACTGTGATCCAAAACTCAGCAGAAGCTAGACAAACATGTAATATAAAGAAAACATGCTCAGAAAATGAGGTTCAATTTTCGACTCACATGAGCCATAAAAATGATTTTATATCTGAACTCATACAAGCTCCAGAAGAAAATCGTTAAAAAATGCTTTTATACGAGAACTCCTAAGAGTCTCAAAGAAAACAGTTTTAAAAATGGTTTTGTATCACGACTCATTAGAGCCTAAAAAATAATTTGATATATATAGTACAATACTTCACCAGCAAAGATAGACTCTTACGAGCCAAGACTCCCACGAGCCCCACATGCAACACAGAATCGACTCTCACAAGCCTTAAACAGTCCTAACACAGAGATAAAGAT
The DNA here is from genome assembly GCA_034768845.1 of Heliamphora exappendiculata. Lineage (NCBI taxonomy): Eukaryota > Viridiplantae > Streptophyta > Magnoliopsida > Ericales > Sarraceniaceae > Heliamphora > Heliamphora exappendiculata. The sequence goes on along the minus strand of JAOTRH010458804.1, from coordinate 6,100 downwards.
CTCTACTCAAACATACGGCCACGGGATAAAACTGCACACCACGGGATAAAATCGCATACGACGGGATAAAATCGTAAATCACGGGATAACACCGAACCAACATATGCATATATAAAACCAAAACCTTAAATGCTTCAAGACTACATAAGAGTACGTACCACCCTACCACATGCATGAACAAAACTAATCAGAGTTCTATAAGTACAGAAGCACGTATAATCATGTTTTTCACATAACGACGCCGCATAACCCGACACGACATCACATGCCACACACCCGTCATCCGCTCACCCGAACGACCTGTCTACTCACTAGGACAACTAACGACGTAGAAAACCCAAAACTTAGCCTGGAGACCAACACTTGAATCTCTCACGAAACGATTCTCATCAGAAACCAGCTTTATATAATAAACAACGGACCCACACGTCCCGCACCCAACAATGCACTAACCACCACGCACACAGCCGTGCCTCAACACCCGCATGACGTGACCAACACCCTCTCTGTGACCTCAATTGACGGGACCCCATAATCAAATCAATTGAAAAATTATTAGAGGAGAGCAGTCGATCGAGCCCCAAAACCCAATCGACTAAAAGGCCACCACACAACAAACCAAAACCACCAAAAACACCAAACGCCCAACACAGGACCTAGTCGACCGAACCCCCACCCAGTCGACCCAAACATGCTACATGAATCTTGAAAAAATGCCCCAAAACATAGGTCAGTCGACTGACCTCACGATCCAGTCGACTAAACCATGATCCAGTCGACTGACCTCTCAGGTTTAGTCGATTGAACCCAGGCGAAAACCACCTCTAAGCTACAGGTTTAGCACCCAAAACCCCAAAATAAAGCCTCCAAATCCCTATCCAACACCCTTGGACATACACACGCCCAAATCTAACACCCAAACCTCGAAAGAAACATTCGAGACCCGATTTCATCCAACCGAAATCGATAAAAAATGGTTTTGAACCCCAAAACCAACATTTGAAACATAAAGCGATTTCATGCATTTTAAAACGGTAAAAGCACACACAATTATACGTAGCACCCTTATAAGATATGACACTATAGGATCCTACCTCATTGAGTTAAAAACTTGACGCATCGATTCACGTTCAAAATTAAACTTCGTCAGAATGAAATTCCGTCCAGATGAACGCGAAGCCCACCGTACCATTGGTAGGGATCCGTTGTTGGAATGTTGAAAATCGAGTCATGGGCCCTCGAGAAGTTAGAGAGAAAGCAGAGAGAAAACGAGAAAACTTAGCTAGAAGTTTTGAAAATATCATTTGAAAATATCTATCGCCAGATATTTATAGGCCACAAAAATATCTCTTTATTTTTTTGAAACTCGCACCACAGCGCCCAACGGCCCCAGGAACCAACTTCGCATGCATATCTAAACCCGAACATGCATAAAAACATGTATGAACATGCTGAAACAAAAACGGTAAACACGCGTCAAAAAATACCGAAAAAGAAAACGGGTTAGGGTCTCACATGCTCGGTGCGCAAAAAGTTCAGCAATTTAATCAAGCAATTTTTGATTTTCTATTTGGAGCTCTTCTATTTTCGTTTTCGTTTTAGCAAACTCCATTTCGTTAACAAATTTTTGTGCTACTTGTCGGTAGATAGTTCCTCAAAATTTTCAACCAATTTCTTATTTTCTTCACTGAGTCATTCAATTGTTTCTTTCATCTTTTCATTCTCAGATATCTTTTCCTTCAAATATTCTTCGATCTTCTTCATATTTTAAATCGAAACTTCATTTGTTTCCAGAATGTCCTCTAACATCTCAATTGTATATGTGTTTCCCAATATGGTGATTGGGGCTATATTACCATTCAACAGTTCCCTCTATTTCTTATTTTTCATTGTAGCATTGTATTTTCTAATATCAAAGAGTCCAATGTATTTTCTTCAACCTCCCCTGTTTTCTGTCTTTCAACCGCTCCTTCCTCAGCTATGAAGTCACAGTGTCATTCAACCTCATCGTCAGATTGCTTTTCATCCTCAGATTTAATGAATTCAAAAAGTTTATTTTCTTCCGTTGTTGGTTGGATAATTGAAGCGAGCACCTAGATCATAAATACAAAGTTAGCTGTAAAATAATAAGATAAATTATTTGCTAATGTGGTATTGGGATTTATGGGTCAAAAATAAGAAAATTTAAAAGATGTTTTAAAAAATATTTTAACACTTTGAAAATTAAATTTTGAAAACCCCTTTTATCGAAAGTAGAGTCGCCACTTAGTTTTTGAGAAACACAAAGAAAAATAAGAATAGCCACTGACCTTTAAAACGTTAACCAGAGAAATAGGATTTGGGAGCTAAGGTACGAATCAGAAAAGTTGTTAGGCACCCCATTTGCCCAACCGTAAGGTTGGCCTCTACTAATCATCATTGGTTCTTTAATAGAATTTCTCAAATGCATGCAACTAAAAAAAATGAAGGTAAAGAGAAAACATCCAAAATTAAATATGAAAAATACATAGCATATGTACATAGTACTCCAAATTAGGACAAATAAAGGGATTAATTCCTAAGTCCTATGACATGCAATTTCTATCTAAAAGATACATGGAACACACCCGCATGCGATTTTATAAAAATAAACTAAACTAGCATGGTTCAAATGAATAGGCTAAAAATGCTAAAATAACCTAGACATGATTTGCTACAAAATAAATTAAACTACTCTAAACATGCATTTAAAGAAAATAATCAAAACATGCATGACATTCATTTAGAAAGAAAAATAGGAACATGATAAGTACTAAAAATAAAATATGTACAAGAATTATATGTTTTAAAAGAAAGAAAGTCTACTAGCAAAAATAAGTGTGTTTTAACAAAAGGGAGTTCAAAGATTTAAAGAAAATAAGGAAAAAATTTATAAAAAAAAATTATACGAAGAATAAGAAAAGTAGAAAAGGTTTATTGAACTAATGAAAAAGAAAATTAACTATTTCAATTTTAAAAGGGATGAAAGAAAATAAAGAGAAAAGAAAACCAAAAAGAAGAAAATTACATTCAAAGAATGAGAATTAAATTAAAAGAATTTTTTATGATTTTTATGATTAATGAAAATGAAAGAAAAAGAAAGATAAAATAAAATTATAAGAAAATAAAGTTAGAAAAAGAAAATGAAGAATGAGCCTTATAGGAACAAATACTAACATGAAGGGAGAGGAAACACTAATGAAGAGAAAAATAAATTAGCATTAAGAGAGAAAAAAAATAAAAAAAATTAGACATTATAAAGAAATTTAAAGCTACATTGCATATGAAAGAAATAAAAAGAAAGACATTAAACTAAAAAAAATGAAGAGAAATGTTGGTAAGAAAAATTAGATTAATACTAGAAAGAAAAAAGAAATTAAAAAACAACTATCAAACATAAATATGAAATGTAGTATTAATTACTACATTTACATAAATATAAGTGTATTATTATAACAAGTAACAATATTAATTAGTTGTAATTGCAAGAATATTTTAGTACTAAATTGATGAAGTAATAAAAATAAGAAAGAGAAAGACAATGTGCTTAGTGTGAATGTGAAAAAATTAATAACTAAACAATTAAAGAGAATAATCAAATTACCGGGAACAAATAAGACTGGCTATGTAAATGGAAAGGAAATGGGAATTGAAATTGAAAATTAACCTGATCACTCCAAGGGAGAGAAAGCGGAGTTTAGAAAGATCGGGGATCCAAAAGTGGTACCAAAATTTCCAGGGAATTGTCAAGTCGGGAATGTGCTTCAATGATCAAATCCTCCAGTAAGGATCCAAGTAAGACTTCAACGCCGGTCGGAGGTTCGGCAGGGTTTCGGCGTCGGGGCTCGGGATCACTTGGTATATCGGCAGAGTCTCTCTCACTCAGAGTACTGAAAACATACGCTGGGGTACGATATTTATAAAAAATTTCAACCAATGAGGTGTTGCCACATTTTGGGACACGTCAGTCCATTTGGAGTTTGCGGTTGCCATAATCAAACATGGCGGTCGCCATGTTTTTGAAAAGTTCCACAAAGTTCTATGGCGGTTGCCACAATGGAAGTTGGCGGTCGCCATGATGAAAGATGGCGGTCGCTACTTTTGACTAGGGTTTTCGTAAAGTTCTATGGCGGTCGCCACAATGAGAGTTGCGGTCGCCTTACTTGGGTAGCAAGTTTTGAAGGTTCGACAAAATTTCATTTGTTTGAAGGTTCCAGGTTCAAATATCGAGCTTGGATCACTTTCCGAGGATCAAACTAAGACACCATTCCTGCTGTTTTCATCATCGATTCACCTAAGATTAGGCAGGGTCAAATTGGAGTGTCTACACTTGCCCTTCTTTGATATAATCTGCGTAGCAATGCGGGAAGCAAGTTATATCAACGATCCAGAGACAACAACCATTTGACCGAGCCGTCAATCTTAGGCCACAAACACACAAGTATGCATATGATGTTGGTTGTACTCGAATTTTAATCGAGCTGCCTACGTAGTACCCCTTTGCTAGGGATCCGACCAAAACGTAGTTCATGGGGCAAAATACAAGGATGCAAGATAAGAAACGTGATGCAAATGCTTAACATGAACAAATGCTAACATGATGCAGATAGGTATAGTGTAATACAAACACGAGTCAGTTTAAGATCGTGAGGAGGACCGATGAGTCAGTTTATGGTCATGAGGAGGACCGAGTCAGTTTAGGGTCATGAGGAGGACCGATGAGTCAATTTAGGGTCGTGAGGAGGACCGGCTAGTCAGTTTATGGTCGTGAGGAGGATCGGCGAGTCAGTTTATGGTCATGAGGAGGACCGACAGTCAGTTTAGGGTCGTAAGGAGGACCGACGAGTCAGTTTTAGGTCAAGAAGAGGACCGACGAGTCAGTTTAGGAGGACCGACGAGTCAGTTTTAGGTCATGAGGAGGACTGACGAGTCAGTTTAGGGTCGTGAGGAGGACCGATGAGTCAGTTTTAGGTCATGAGGAGGACCGACGAATCAATTTAGGGTCGTGAGGAGGACCGAGGAGTCAGTTTTAGATCATGAGAAAGACTGATGAATCAGTTTAGGGTCGTGAGGAGGACCGATGAGTCAGTTTTATGGTCATGAGGAGGACCGATGAGTTAGTTTTAGGTCATGAGAAGGACCGACGAGTCAGTTTTATGGTCATGAGGAGAACCGACGAGTCAAATTAGGGTCGTGAGAAAGACCGATGAGTCAGTTTAGAGTCGTGAGGAGGACTGACGAGTCAGTTTTAAGGTCATGAGAAGGACCGACGAGTCAGTTTTAGGCCATGAGGAGGACCGAGAAAAATAATAAATTAGTAGGTCGAGTTAAGACTTAAAAACTCGGGACGAGGTGCGGGATAAAGTTATGACTTAGATTTATCGGAAGCGAGATTAAAAGCCAAGTTACGACTTTAAATTTATCGGAAAGGATAACCGTGAATTAATTGGTCGAGTTAAGACCTAAAAATTCGGGACGCGAGTTAAAAGCTATGTTACGACTTGAAACTAGATTTATCAGAAGGAGAAAACACCTAAAAAAGATAAGGGTTTAAAACACACAAAATTATTTTTAGAATCATTTCTAAAAAAAAAATGAAAATATTTTTAAAAAACACCCGAGATTATAAAATCAATTTTTCAAAAACTCTAAAAATCATTTTTAGAAGAACACACGCACACTAAATAAAAAATTTTAAAGAAAAATATTTAAGGATCAATATTGCTAATAAAATAAGGAGAAAATAATCTATATTAATACACGAAGAAAACAAAATGCATATAAATAATAAGATAAACAAAAATATACATTAAAAGCCCCAAACAGCCCCTCTTAAAACTCTAAAACGTCATAATGACAGTCTGACTCGATGTGACCCTTGAAAACCTGGCGGTCGTCAGGACGAAACCCCTCTGGCATGGCGGTCGCCGGGTAAAAACCCTTCCACCATGGCGGTCGACGTGTGTCTTTTTGGAAACCTAGCGGTCGCTCACTCTAGAAGTAGTGACCGCCAACTTGAGACGCGCACCAGGCCCTTTAAGGCGCGCGGGGTGGCCTCATTCTTCACCTTCTCACTCTCTCT